>JAOBYE010385423.1:0-14458 GCA_025403585.1 Parazoanthus swiftii
TCCAAAATTCCCGAATCACGACTCGTGTGTTTTTTTGTCCGAGTTGCTTTCTGGGATGGTGCCATATGCCAAATCGAGGCGTGCTCTAATTGGCTTACTGAGGTCACGTGAGAAGCTGGCGATCGTCTGGCTGCATCATGGTATACACATTTAGAAGCTCCAGATTCGATTCAAGTAAAAATTTCAGTAAACCCTAAACTGTGGACTCGCCAGTGTGCGGACAGGAACTCTGAAGGGTTACACTTTCCCTTCTATCTCGCGACTGATCAGAGTCCACGTTGTCATTACAGTTCCCTTTCGAGCTATTTAGTTTCATAATTTTATAGATCCTCTCCCTACTTTTATTCTCATTATTTATAGCTTGTATCATTCTCTTTCGCAGTCTTCTCGCGTTATGTTCATACCATGTTTGAAAGGTATTGCAGAAATTAATAACCAGTAGATTCATTTCTTCCTTTAGTTGTGTTTTGTTGTGGTTTATTTTGCTTCCCTCTGAAATATAGGAAAATAAATGAACAAAAATGTAGTTAGTAGGAGGTGGAAAGGACGGCTAAGTTCCCCTATTCATTGCCTATTTTTAACGACCCATGTATGTCCCACATTTCTGGCTTTTCGTGCGATAGTCCCGACCACGTTTTTCTCAATTGTTGGTTATTGCGAAGGTTCCTAGAATTAATTGGCCAATTGCAAGACAAAAACATCATCCGTCAAGAAGTCCGACGAGGTTTGTCCGTAGTTGTTGGCTTTACCGTGCGACAACAAAGAGAACGACTTCAAAAAATGTCATCAGTGCAAATGAAGCTAACCTCCTGTTTTTAGCATTTTTGGACCGGGAATTATCAAATTTGTTAAAATCGAAGTTTGTCCGTAACGTTGCCTTTAAGAGACTCGGTTTTTGGAATTTATGAAACTAACTGTTTTCTTTATGGACATACGTAGAACATGAAAATTGTTAGTACCTAGCCGCCTTTGGAGGTGGACACACACGGTACAACCATTTAAAAGACAATCTTCTTTTGGCCATGGCCGGAATAAGATTTCTTTACACTATACGTGACATCAATATCTTGAGTGATTTTGATTAAAAGATGAAAAACTGAACCACTATAAAGACAATTGTTTAGAATACACGTATTTTCCCTATTTGGTGTGAAATTTCCCCCTCTCGATCCCCTCAGCCAGTTAGACAATGCCTCTTTCTATGTAGCTGTCATATTCACCGGAGTATGAACGAGGAGGTATGAAGTTGTCAGGCCTTGCTCATGTACAAACTATTTTGTATAATTGTATACTCGAGAGCCGTTATAACTTTACTTCACTAAAAATAAAGAGTAGCAAAATTTCCATTAAACCTGCCCTAAAAATGTTGTTATTGTAGCGCTGCTTTCAGATTTTGTTTATACATTTTTAGACGCCAAGAGTCACGTCTCTTACATCTCTAAAACAAACGATCTGACACACGCTGATTTTTTTTTATAAAAACCAGTAAATTTGACTGAGCCTCGGGTTCTTAATTTTCCCATACATTTGCAGATCTTTGGCAAATCTGAGCCTCGTTATTCTATATCGTTGTTCTTATATAGAAAAAGCTTGTGTCTAGTCAGAATAGACCCCCGGGGGGTTACTCCCTATAGTTGGATGTCCGGGAAGCTCGTCATATTTTTTAGGGGTTGAAATTGGCGACCCAGTATTTTTTAGGGGTTTTCTCGGCCAAAACCCAAGTCTTGAGAATACCTGGTATTTTCTAGGGGTAATTCTGGCTATAATAACAACGATAACGATGGATACGGATAGCAATAAATGGCATTTGACTTTTATATTACTGAAACATTGCATTTTATACGCAATATATAAATCAGAGAAGTATATTTTTGGGTAGCAAAATCTGAGGACCAGGTACATTTTAGGGTATTTATTTGGGTTTTCCGACGAGCTCCCCTGACAACGTACAAAGGGAGTACCCCTGGGGGTGTAGACTACCTATAATTTTACGTCATGTGTTCCTTTACATTCCAAACTTACAAACTATTCATGTGGTTTCAGACCAACCAGGGAGCCAGATTTGGTCAGGCGGATGAGTCCTGAAATTAACCCCGTCAAACACTCAATTTCAAAACTGTGGGGATAAAGTTGTTCTTATTCAACATATTCATAAGAAATTCTACGATCCCGCGAGAGTAGTCTTTACTCCAAAAATTAGTTCAATTGTGTGATGAACACTTCCTTTGAAGCATTGAACTGTCCAATGAACAATGCAATCAGCATGTCTTTTTTGATCTATTGAGAAGCAATTTCAAACACTCGTACTTCGTGTTTGAGTGGGAATTCAAAGAACCGACTTTCAAACATGTACACCTGGAAACAATAGAAGCACTCGGTCGCTTTGCGGCCTCGTGTTTTCATAGTTTCGAGGTGTTTGGAATCTCCATTCAAACACTTGTACTTGTTTTTGAAATATTACTTCAAAACATATTGCAAACTATACTTATTGAAAAATATTCTAACTCTGAATGTTTATATGAAAATGTAGACTCGTACAAACATGTCCAAATTTAATAGTTATGATTTTAATTAAGTTACCTTCAGGTCTTATTCTGGTCCTGCTCCTGCGCCACAGGTATTCCCAGACGAGTCCACCAAGTATGGCAGCACACAGGAGGCCCGCACAGCTATAGAGAGTTTCTTGGTACAGGGTACTAGTACTATCAAACAAGTCCGCTGTAACTTCAATTTTAAGAGCGGTTTTTGGCGCCTTTGAATTAAGCCAATAGGCTGAAAGTTAGTATTTCCACTTCTCGGAACGATATTGTTAAAAGGGTTTTAGCCGCACTGAATCATAATTGGCCCACAGGTCCACCAAAAGAGATGGGGTTAAGAAACTTAAGAAAGAAATGAAACAAATCATGAATGCTATGACAGTGACAGTAAAGAAAGTGATGTTTTAATGACAGTGATATATTTGAAAGGGTAGTTCTTGTTTTCAGGAACAGCAGTAATTCTAGGGTAAAGATAATGCTCTTGGAATGGCCTGACGCGTCTAAGTTCATGTTATTACACTGAATACAATTCTCCATCATCTTTAGAAGAGAAGGTTTAACATTCATATTAAACTTCAGGCCCCTGTTTTGGCACTTACACAATTGTTCAGAACCACATTGGGCTTAATGCGTCTGACAGAAAGATTAAGAAAAACAGATGTATCCTTCAGAGCGGTAGTTTAAGACAGGTGTACAAAAACCTAAGACAGTTTTAGCAGGATGGTAAATTCGTAAGGTTCTTGTAAAAAGGACGCTTAAAATTCTTGAAATTCCAGATTCAAGCGATGCAACAGTTCACATTAAAACATTTAATGGATCTTTAATATTCATACCTATCCGATATATATACTTGCTTAACTCCGAGGGAATTTTGAAAACGATCCTTTGCGAAAGAACGTGTTTCAGATATGAGGCTAACTTAGTTCTTATATGTTGCATACACAAAAGTAAAACTTAAGCTTAAGGGTTTATAATTTCGCTGGTTTCTATTGTATAATGAGTATCTGAAACAAAAACCTAAAACACCAGAACTGTTTCTGAAACCGTAAAAATCTAAAACATCCAGAATCGTTTCGGCTTACTTCAAACTTATTTCCCTAGACTGCCTGTATTCATCCGTACATTTGTGTTACCTTACTTACCTCGACAGATTTGACATTTCTTTCAATGCGTCGATAGACCTCTTCTTTGTATCCCTGGTGATAGCTGTAGAAACAATGGGCCAACTTTCTTGAGTCTCCTCCCATTACGATACCGTATGTTGTTTTATAGTCCAATATCTTACTGACGAGCAAGTTCGGCTTCTTAAACAAGTCTCTCCTACTTCCCATGGTGTACGTGTCCACAAGCAGACCTTCAACTTGCTTGTTCAGAAGAGCATTGACTGCTTCCTCAAGGTTGTAGAAATCTGAAATGAAGAGCATTATGAACAGCGCTAAGGCCCATAATTTCCCCAAGTCGTTCTTAAAAGGTTCTACATATTTTGTGTCTACTGATCAGATAAATCAGAGTGTTTAGGATTTTCAGAGGAAATCGATTGTTGCTGGTCAGAAATCAAAATCAAAACCCTATTATCGATGATTAGAGTGACCCCCCTCTCAGCCTTCCGTCTTGCTTAAGCACAAAATTTAAAAAAATAGTCTCTTTTTGGTATTTTAACAAGTTTTCACGTCTTTCGAGGTTATGAACCGATCGAAATCAAACTTCAACATCGTCTAGGGAATCCACTGGATATTTTAATTTTTTTAGTTTGGATAGTAAAACTTCTCACTCCAAACCAAAAGGGCTTTCAAATGCCTCACATCACTCTCATACTTGAATGATCAAATGCCCCTATCTTGAAACATTTTCAGCTGTACTTTCTATGTAGAAAGAAAGCATCATATGTTACCATGAAACTACAAAAGGAGCCATATGAATGAACCACATGAACTACAAGTCCTTCAGAACATAAATATTACAAAAATAAAATAACTAATAAGAAAAATTGTTTTGACAAAATTTGAAATTTTGTAGGTACAGCTATTATATACTAATCAGTCGGATGCGAGGATACAGCGAAGAACACATGACACGAGAGAGACATCTTGTTCAAATTCCCATCCATCCCTTCCGCCCACAATACAGGCCAAATTACCTTGAGACTTTTTGTTCCATTTTGTGTATTAAACTTTAGTTTGCATAAATTTATTTCGCATAAACTAAAGGTACATGCTTACGCCCGCCATTGAAAGTAAAAAGAAGTCTTCTCACATGCAGAGACTGCAAGTTTCATTTTATAGGCTTTTAAAGCTGGAAAATAAAATCATTCTATTAGTAACAACATCAGAATGGCCGCCATGTTTGCACAATAGGCAGTTTTATATTGGGCCCGTGTATTTTTAGAGCTTGTTAGAATAAGAAAAACAGTGCATTTCTATGGTTTTCCAGATACTCACCACCCGTCATCTTGGCATTTTTTCGTATTCCAATACGATACTCAGGCGAGTCATGGACCGCCGCAATCTATGTTCAAGAAAAGAAAGAAGAAATGATTACATAGTAGCTACAACACAATAATTCAATCAACTAAAAAATTCCTTGGTTTGGTTACCATTGGAGTTAAACGGATTTTCCTTTCTCCAGCGCAGTTAAGAAATAGAGGACAGTTAAGTGTACGGTACCTTTACATTGTACAGTGTGCACTCCATGGTCATTACCAGGCCGGTCAGTGAACTGGGTACGGCGCTTGTGGTAAGTTTAGAAATAGAGGACAGTTAAGTGTACGGTACCTTTACATTGTACAGTGTGTACTCCATCGTCATTACCAGGCCGGTCAGTGAACTGGATATGGTGCTTGTGATAAGTTTAGAAATAGAGGACAGTTAAGTGTACGGTACCTTTGCATTGTACAGTGTGTACTCCATGGTCATTACCAGGCCGGTCATTGAACTGGATATCGCGCTCATCAGGATACCAAATACCACAAGTCCGGTTAGAATCCAAACAACAGCCACGACACGTGATTGTACAGTTACGGGAAATCGGTCTCCATATCTTAAGGAATTTTTAAAAAGAGAAAAAAACTAGCAACAATTTGTCATTCTGACCAAGATTTTTTGAATGAGAGCAAAACTGGAAGCATTAACCATTGATACTAAATTTACATTGTAGTGCCAGTTGGTAGTAGAAGTATTATTATTATTATTATTATTATTATCTTTATTATTATTATTAGTAGTAGTAGTAGCAGTAGTAGTAGCAGTAGTAGTGACAAGCTTTATTTGCATGATATAACACATACTACATATTGCCAAAGCACTTCTTTTACAAATTCTCTGCATGATCAGACAAAAGCTAATTTACAATCATCGGCATTAACCGTAACGCTAAATAGAAAAAACTACACTACAAATGACAATAACTAACTAGATGGAGGTGATAATTTTCCTCTTTGTAAATCACTTGCTTATAAATTGAGCCAAATGATACAATGCTTTTTGATTATCTGAGGGGAAAGTATCTATTATAAAACTTTTTCTATCTTCAGTTGTTACATGAAAGATGTTCACTAGTTTTTCGAAGTATGTACATGTAATGTCTGAATAAAGACTACAATCAAATAGCAGATAGTTTCATCCTCTACGTCATTTAGTTTACAGTATTGACATATTATTTCTGTACGGGGTATTTTGGAGTTGCAATATGTTCAAGTCTCAATTAAGAGTGGATGGTTGCTAGTTCTAAAACTTAAAAGATCTCTTTTTGCATTACAGTTATATAGTTCGTCTAGAAAAATTTCTGGTGTGTAGTCCCTCTTAATTTTTCTATAGAACTCAAGGTAGTAGAATTGAATGTTTTTATGGTATTCTGAAACATAACAAAACTGTAGTAACTCATTATATCTGTTGCCATAACTATTTGTAAATTTTGAGCTAATTTCACCAGATATTGATATTAGTAGTAGTAGTAGTAGTAGTAGTTGTTCTAGTAGTAGTAGCAATCTTATAGAACAAGAACTATGCAACATACTGACCCCACTGTTGTCATAGAGACGAAGGACCACCATAAGCCTTCCCCTGAGCCCCGGATGAATGACGTGGGGAACTGATCGTGGTTCCAATGAGAGTCCTGCAAGTTGAATTATGGGAAGGTTTGTCATACCTTTCAAACAAAATGGGTGTAAATGTTTTGAAAACAAGCCCTCTTTTTCTCTTTAATAGCACCTAAAACGCGTGAGTCTGGTAGGAGCAATTCCCATATAGAACAGACAGAAATACTTGTCGTATCTTTGGAAGTATGCCCTTTGGTATTGTTTTTAAAGATGTTTTTCGTCTTAAAAAAATCACGTCTCATGCTGCCCTCTTGTCGTACAACTTTCCATGATCAAATTACCACATCATTAACTTTAATGCGCAGTTAACCTACGATGACCCACGTTTTTATCGTACGCTATCTTGACATAACGTATCGTAAGACAAAAACGTTGCGTGTGATGGGGCCTTAAGAAGATGACAATGTTTGTAGTCCATACGGTACCTTTTAGGGGTAAAGTATGTCAGTCGAGTATCAGAATCGAACCTACCATTATCAAGAATAAATAAAATCGCAGTGTGCACCGTACGGTTTTGAATGTTACCGAGTTAAAGATAAACTCGAACAATGTCCGAGTGGTATACTTTTTAGGGGATTAATTCCATTTTTTCCGTTTCACGCGGGATCGCCCTTCTGATCCCCCTGTCCTTCGGGTGGGAGTGCTTACCGTAATCCAAACAAGAATTCCGGCAAGGTAGGCTAATACCACGGTAATCACGAGCAGCGGCCAAGTGTCAAACACAGACTTAAAAATTGCTTGGGCAGGTGACGGGCTGTCGTCAGTATTCACGACCCATGCTACACCCGGGGACTCGACCAGGCCGTAGTAACCAAACTCTGCTTGATAGATGGCCTGATATTTGTAACCATTTATTGGGAACACAAAGTCCATATTGTGTGAGACCTAAATGAGAAAATTAGGAATGGAATCCCAAAGAATAAATAAATAAATTGACAATAAAGCAAGGAAAAGAAAAAGAGAAGATCAGCAATGGTTACAAGAAATAAATAAGTTGACAATAAAGCAAGGAAAAGAAAAAGAGAAGATCGACACTAGTTACAACAACCACAGCAATAAAAGTAAAAGAAAACAATCAATAACAGCAATGTCAATAACAATGTAAAAAATCAAACGCAATATCAAAAGTCGATAATGTTAGGTATACAAGAGAAAAGCAGAATGATAAGACAAATTGTTAAGTATAGAACTTCTAGTTATAATTTCTAACTCACCTCGTCCTGTAGCAAATGAAGATGGGTTTGAAACGTTTCTGAAGTATTTTCTTGTAAGGGTTGAAACTGGACATGTGACTGACCATGTTCTGCGCATGTGCCACAGCAGTACACTACCATATCATTTAAGAAGGGCGGAATGATTCCTTGTGGGATTTCAGTTCCTTCCGATGAGTTCACGTAGGGCTGGAGCTCGTTCCAGGTGGCTCTAAGTTTCCTGGCACAGTGGCACGTTTCTGTTGGTACGATTCAATGACATAGCTTCATTAAGGGGAATTCTCACTTCATAAGTTATTTTACAATAGATTTACCCTGCTAATAGAGCTTTATTAAGGGAAATTCTCCCTTCCTAAGTTTTTTCACAATAGATACACCCTGCTAATAGAGCTTTATTAAGGGGGTTCTCCGTTCCTAAGTTGTTTTACAATAGATACACCCTGCTACTAGAGCTTTATTAAGGGGGATTCCCGTTCCTAAGTTGTTTTACAGTAGATATACCCTGCTAATAGAGCTTTTTTAAGGGGGTTTTCCGTTTCTAAGTTATGTTACAATAGATATACCCTGCTAATAGAGCTTTATTAAGGGGGATTCTCCGTTCCTAAGTTGTTTTACAACAGATATACCCTGCTAATAGAGCAGGACAGGAAGGTCAACGAGAACGTTACAAAACAATAGACTTAATTATAGAATGCAATGACTTCACGTGGGAACGCAACCAGCTGGCCACATTTCCATCATCGTCTTAAGAAACAGTACGTGAAAAGCTTAGTTCTGTAGTCTTGTTGAGAACGTGAACGTCAGAGTATGAATCATTTCAATCTCCGTGCAGCTTTCAAATTAAAGCTTCTAAGTGTTCATATTCACACACCTTCAGGAAAAACAAGAAAGAAACGAATGAGTCGTTCAAACAAGAAAAGGGAAAACGGAAATTTAAAAGTTTAGCAGCCATCTTCGTTGACGTTTCCATCCTAGCTGCTTACGGGCTGTGATGGTATAACGTGCGTTATTTGATACTGAAGAAGCAGTCATTATTTATTTCATGTTTTCAAAATTTGCATTTTCCTACGAAGTGGTTCAAAGCTCACAAGAATTGATTTCCACTAGGTTATGTTTAACCTGTCAAAGTTTGCTTTCTGACAGTTTTATAATGGTGTCGCTTTTCAATTAGGCATGACTAAAAGTCCTATTGTTATCGTGCAATGAGTACACTTTTGACGCGCGTCATCGATCCAAACACTAAGGAGTTAAAATACCTCGAAATATATTTGTCGTAGAATGATAACATTTGTATCACAGAGACCGGTTCAACAAGTTAAATCACTTAAAGCAATAAAAATTTAATTAGGGAATGCCCTTTAAAGGAGTAAATGGAATTACCTGCAAATACTATACTGCTTGGTCCAGGCCCCTTAACGGTCACACCCATCACCTCAATTCGATACTGCGTGTAGCTTGACAAATGAGTCAGCTTCAAAGAAGTCGCATTTGTAGGTGCAAAGATTTCATAAGCACGATGATGCTCGGCTGTGGCGTAAAACGGATTCTTCACCATATTTTCATCTCCAACTTTAAAGGCTCGATAACTGATTTTGTATGACAGCAGAATGCCGTTGTGAAATTCCTTGGGGATTAAAGTCCAAGATACAGGAATACTAGACAAAGAAGTGTGGCTTGTCGCTATAACCTGCGAAGGTGCAACCTCTGGCACTGCAATAGGAAAGTATGACAGTGTGGAGTTCTTAACTAAATCTAACTGCACATGCATTCAAACGGAGAAACATTTCCGCCATCTTGAATAAATCGTGGACTACTAAGATCAAAATCTATATCTTGCATCAAAGTCATTTACGTCATCATGCATAAAATCTGTTGTTATGTTAAATTGTTATGTCAAAATGACGAAAAAGGTATTTGCACAAATTTTTCCGTTAACCTACAGTCTTGGCAATTCATCTCCACCAAGTCAAAGCCTGGTCCACCGTGCACCCTCTTTGTTATTATCCAATATCAAACACTTGTGAAAAACTATACATATTCATGCAAATGATACCCAGTAGAGATTCATCACCTCTTAACAGTTGGTTTATTTCCCGGACTTCTAAGTTCGGTTAAAACTACTGTTTTGGTCCCGGTTAAAAGAGTCAGGATAACTTTACCAAGCAAATAAATCCCTATCTAGCGGATAAAATTGACACGTTTTTAGTTTTGATTGGAAAATGTTATCAGCTGCATAGGGATTAGCCACTGGATAGGTATCCAACCTTTGAACAACCGGGACCAACGTTTGTCATCGAAACTAGGTCAACTGTGATTTCACCTTCTCCTCTGTTAATATGTTCCACTTGTAAAACAAACCAATGCGAAAAAGTTATGCACATTCAAGGCTTTTTCAGTGAAGCCTGTCATCCTGATGAGTCATCTGTATCAAAGCGAACGTGGGCCCACGTTCCTCTTTGCTATTCTCCAACACACCAATACTCGCGAATACCTACTAATCAATGCTTTTTATTTCCCCTATTGGTTTACATAACAGAATTAACAAGATTAAAGAAAGTAAAGTACAGAAATAAAGGGGACTTGCCACCTAAAACGACAAAAGATAACAGCAACGGGTACACGTACCGAGAAGCACAATTTGAATATTATTTTGAGGTCGGACACACAATAGCACCATACAAAGTATACGAGGCAGACAGAAACACACACACACAGACACATATACACAAAGAGGGAGCATAAACATGGACTATACAAAGATTGCTTAATTAACGTACCGTCCTGGTGAGTCATCTGTACCGTGTCAAATGAAGGTCCATCTCCCTCACTGTTCCCTAACAACAGCACCATACGAGACAGACAGAAACACACACACACATATGCACAAGGAGTGAGCATAAACATAGACTATACAAAGATTGTTCAGGTAAACTTACCGTCCTGGTGAGTCACCTGTACCGTGTCAAATGAAGGTCCATCTCCCTTACTGGTAAACGCCAACAGACGTAAGCTATATACCGTGAACTTTCCCAAGTTACCAAGCATACTGCTAACCACTGTGGCGGGAGTCACGCGTAAAATCTGTTCAGTACTCTCCCCAGTTTTTTTGTACATTACTTTATAACCGAGGACAATCCCGCACTGGAAGGCAAGAGGGACTGGACTCCAGTCAAGAAAAATCTTTGTTGATCCGATGGCCTGGACAAACACTGCTGTCGGGCGCCCGTCGGGCTCTGGTCAAAATTATGATGCAAGAATATAAATTGTATACCGTTTTTATCCCTAAGCTGTTCTACTTTCTGTTTCCGTCATAACATTTCGGCAGTTATATATGGCCAAGTGTCATCCTAAAAATTATTAAACTTGCAAGACGTTAGAAACGTTTTCCGTTAAAATAATTGTTTCATAAAAATGTATTTATATAAATTTTTCAAAAAAATAGCGCGACAATAAACAATGCATATTGTAAGATAAAATTTAGAGACCTGAATAACCAAGAAGGTAAAACTTACGTCTATTTGGTTTTAAAAGGTTTTGTTCAGTTTAATAATGCTCGGAACAGATCCAGTTTGAAGAACAATACCTTTAACCTAAAGGAATGTGTCTTTACAACCTCGTTTCCAGAGCCCTTTCCTCTTTGAGAAAAAGTACCCTGGTTGTGGCTGGTCACGTGTCACCCAGATTGTGGGTGGTACACAAATAAATGATAATAAGTAAATAGCGGGCAAAGAACATGAAAAAACCTAAAAACATATTTTCACTCTCCCCTTGAGAGAAAAGTTTCTCTTTTCCATTTATTTACTATAAAGTACTATTTGTGTATAACCAGGGTACTTTCTTTCGAAGAGGAAAGGGCTCTGAGAATGAGGTTGGTGTCTTGACTGCTACTTTCAAACTCGCGTTTCTTGCAGAAAACTATTGTATACGTCACAACACAAATAGGGCAACAGAATGATTTTGTAGCCTACGTATAAAAACGATTTTTAGTATGTAAACTTGATACGTTGAGGAGGCAAAAACCTCTGTGCATGATACAAAATTTTCACTTGGTTTAAATTGTGATTGCCTTATAAATAAAGAAGACTAAAACAAAGAAATAGACTTTCAGGAAACTATTAGGAGCTTAAAGATACAATTGCAACCGAAATACATGGCAGTCATAGTTATTTTTAATAAAAATTAATAAATATTGTAAATTTAGCGAAAAAGAAAAATAATTTTAAGTCAAACAGCTTCTTTAGGATGTAAAATTGACTTCTGTTGTTATTCTGTTTTCCTACTACAATAAATAAAACAAAATCTCATGCTGGTTGTTTAACAAAGTGTTTTAACAAGATATAAGCAATGCCAAATGCCTGCAATGTAAATGAAGTTTAAAAGCAACAATCAGAAACACATGAAATCTACTACAACTCCAATTTTTATAGCAACCGAGTGTTTAACATGCCGTGTATGTGGTTTAATAATAGATAGAACCATAATTGATATAACTACCAGGTTGTGAAGCTCAACAAACTTCAAAAGGAGTGTACAAAGCTGCTTTGTCTCAGGTTGAACGAATCGTGACAGTGCACATTGCTTTGTTCAATGTGTGAGCCCAAATATTTTTACTGGCTAGTTGTTCGTGTGTATTTCAATACCTTTTGTGTTTTGTACAGGGTCAAGGCCAACGAACAAAACAGATAGAGAACAAAAACCTATGAGTATGATGGAACCAACTGGTTGTGAAGCCCAAAAAAATTCAAGAAGATTGTACAAGCTATTTTATTGTTTTTTGAACAAATCTCGATCCGTTGTTTTGTTTTACGTGTGCTCCATGATAATTTTATTGATAAGCAATTCATTTAAGTACGTTTGTGTTTAGTGCAGTGTCATGGCAAACGAACAAATAGAAAATAAAAACTTGTAACAAGAAAACTGGCCGTGTTTCATAGCCAGTTTGCTCTTATATCTATTAATGGAACAACAAACGTTGATAAGGCAGTTTTTTGCCGTAAGGTTGAACAAAAAGCAACGTTTGGGTGTTAGTCTTTCGTCAGAGCAGAATCTTAAACCGTATACACGTACTCCTAGCTTTTATTAAATTTTTTAGTCAACTTACTGTCTTCATCAGTTCTCACAAGAGTCTTGTTGCTACTAAGTCCATCTCGTGAGGAGTACGCGACAACGAATATGGTGTAATCTGTAAACTTGTGGAGATTTGTCAGCTCTGTTTCCAAAGTGCTTGCATCAACAGATATATTCCTCATGGTGGGAGGGTGGACGGTCGAGCTCTCTGTGTAGTACACGCGGTATCCGCGGTGGATTCCACGTATGTGAGACAAATGGGCAGCACTCCAAAATACCCGGATAGTGGTGGAACTGGTGTTATAACCTGTGACGTCACCAGGTGGGACATCCGGGGCTAAAAGTGTACCGCAAAAAAGAAAGGTAAACAAACAGTCAAGTTATGTTATATTCCTCTAAAGTATCATTAGGTTCCTCAATGATTTTTTAACCTTGACTTCGCTCCTCTTTATAAAAGTTCAAGCATATACTCTCTCAAAGTGAACTCGTGTCATCACATGTGTCCTTACCTTGTTCATCTGTGGCGATAGTTATAGAGGTAATTGTAAAATCTAAAAAACAATACTTAAAAAGATGAAAGCATGAGCAGATAAAGCTTATAGTTGGCTAATAATTTTCAAAAACGTTTTGACCTTTCTTGAGAGTGGGCTTATATTAGGGGCAGTTTTGTGTTTCAAGATCGTTAGGCTTTTGAGTGGTTGGTAATTAGCGTTTTTCACTAAATTCTAGAAAACGTGACAGTTAAATTTTCCTAATGTCAAAACTAGAGACGAATGACGTCGGCAAGAGGTCAGCCTCAGCCCGGGATTCTTTACTGTAAAATAGGAAACAAAACTTCTAAAACTGCAACACAACTACTCATCCATCTTCTGTCCTTAACTATATCATTTGTGACTTAATATTTTATTTAATATAGGAGATTCCTACCTTGTTCATCTGTTGCAGTAGTTATAGGAGCGCTCCAATTTCCGTTACCCTTAACTGTGTATGCACACAGAATGAAACTGTAATTTGTCCACACCTCCAGCCCCCCAAAGGTTACAGCCATTGTTGTTTCAGCTGCATCTGCACTTTTCACTGCGTTTCCACTGCTATTATGGAACACCCACCGGTACCCGAGAATAATTCCGTTCTTGTGGTCGTCGGGAACTGGGTACCAGTGAAACATCAGCGCAGTTGTGTTGAGATATCGTCCAGTGAGGTCACTTGGGGGACTGCTTGGAACTGTGAGGGTTACAACACGTCAACGTTTTAACTTTTATTTAGTACCATTGTTGCATTAATAAACAGAAAATGAAGACATGTTAACAGATATGAGGTGCTCGGCTAATTGTATAAGCCTGAGGTTGGTTTAGACAGGTAGCTGATTATAGAATACACCAATTTTAGGTTAAAAGAAGAAAGAAAGGAATATTAATAATAATGACAGAAAAGGCAATATTTTGAGATGTTTATGGTACCTTAACTTTCATCAACTCATTGACTCATTCGACTCTTAAACAGTCCTCTTAAAAAAGAAACTCACCATCTTGTTCGGTCCAACAGAAGCT
>JAOBYE010385534.1:0-15174 GCA_025403585.1 Parazoanthus swiftii
CGAATGGGGCCGAGTCCAATTTGGGAAAAAATCACGTGTCGTTTGGCCAAATTGAAGTTAATTGCCCGAGCCTTTAGGCGAAGTTACTGTGTTTAATCGGTATGATTTCGCCATCCATTAAGCTTTCGAAACCGTATTCTTAAATCGGATGTTATTCTTCCAGTTTTTATTATATTATATTGATATTCCGAAGTACTATGAATAGTATGTTCGGAGCTCCATGGTGGTTGGTGTGGAGACTGGAGTGTATTGAGCCTAAAGGCTCGGGCAATTAACTTCAATTTGGCCAAACGACTCGTGATTTTTTCCCAAATTGGACTCGGCCCCATTCGATTACCTATACTAATCAATATTATAATTATTAGACAAGTTAATATTTTTTTTTTTTTATTTTAAAAATTTCTCTTCCTTTAACTTTTTCTATTTGAAAGCCTGCAGACAGAGCTTATAATACAGTTCACTTGGTTGTTTCTCATTGCTTTTGAATAGCTTTCAGTAATGAACTTAGTATTTAGTATTGCAATCTTAACATTCAGTTTACAGTTGTTGCTTCCTTTTCCTTATTTTATTAACTTCATACCATTTCTTTTTTATTGTGTTGTTTTTTGAGATTTGACATTTTTAAGCTGTTATATAAGCACTATTGAATTTAGAGAAATGGCATGTAAGTTAAATTTATTATTATTATTATTATTGCTCAGAACCAACTGACTGTTACTGTGTCTGGAAAAGAGGAACTGCAGAAACAGCTTCACAAAACAAGAGAACAGGTTCGTTGTTTCTTGGCCAAGTGCAAAAAATTGTAACTGTCAATTATAGTTTTTGTTAAACCCTACAACTTTTCAATGAGGAACTAAATGTATTAACTATCTGGACCATTCTTTTTTAAAAAAACTTTTATTATAGGGTACTTGATAGAATAAGAGTGAATGTGGCGAGAATGTATTGAATCTATCAATTTTGTACTGTCAGTAGGTTCTTGCATAGATTGTGGTTGCATGAACCAGCAAATCAATAATATTGGTTGCTGACATGCCTTCAAGTAACCATAGACGACTACAAACTAGTCAAAAACTTACTGTTAATAGTTTGTATATAATATGAAGTATTTGTAAGGCCCTGATTTGATGCATCACACTGTATCTATTATTTTGAGTTTTGAACATTAGTCACTGCTGCAGTTTCATCTTGATTGTAACAGATTGTTAACTGTTACAATCAAGATAAAAAAGACACCTTTTAAGGTAGCACATTTTACATAAGTTTAGTAACAATCAATGTAGCAAACATAGGTTATCTGATGTGTGACCTTATCAGCTGTTTACCCAAAAAGTGCAGCACTTATCAAGGCAAACTTTGAAAAGTTAACATGTTGAATGCTGATGCATATTGATAATGAAAGTATACACTTAGCTCCGATATACTGATATGTTCCCAGAATCAAAGGCTGGAGAAAGCACTGAAATGTCAGGCAAATGATTTGACACATACTCGAAAACAACAAAAACAGTTGGAGGAAGAGATCAGATGGAGCAAGGTAAATAAATGGCAAACTCTGTGCTCTCTGCAGAACTAAATATTCTGCTGCATTAATTAGTTGCTGCAAAGTTGGCTGGAGCACTTAGTTCCTTAAACTTCTATAATATATGGTTAAGTCAACTGGGGCACATCTGGTCCAGCTCTGGACCTGTTTTTTCTTCACTCTTTGGAGTACAGCGAGAGAAAAAAGCAAGAGCCAGAACTGGACTAGAGCTCATCAAATAAATGGACATGCATTTATTCAAGGACAAAACGCAGGGTTCCGGCGAGGTTGAACTCAAAACCTTTTCATTATGAGTAAGACTCACCAACCTCTTGCTAATGACCACCAAGTTACACTGCCAACTTTGTTACAGCTTATGTATTTATATCAAATTTATTATTATAATTAATACATAGTTATCATTCTTATATGAAGTGCTGACCCATACATTATTCTCTTTGTTTGTGAAGATAGTAGTAACAGCTTTTTTTATAATAAAGTTTGGATAAAAAATAGTTCAAAACATGCTGAAACTTACATAATTATTTACTCGATAAGTAATAAATTTTATACAGAGTTTCTACGTAACTATTTATACAGAGTCTTGAAAAGTCAGTGAATAATTATTGTGAAACTTGGAAAAAGTCGGAATTTTGCTGGTCCTTGATCAAAGCATGTCTGGTTAGAAATTGGGGAATTTTAAAATTTAATGTCATTAATTAAATAGTTGTTACAACCCTGTTTGCTTTTATGAACTTCGTCAATCATGCTTTGATGACTGTCAGTACATAGCACTAACACTAAAAATTATGTTTACTTACTAGTACCTGTCTGAGAACAGATGCCGAGGACTGTTAGACCTCTTTATTTAGAGATAATACAAAGTTGATTACAGTTTGTGTTACTGTATAAAAAGAAATTGCATGCATGCACAAGTGAACTGCCATTAAAAGGATTTTTTTTTGTCAGTTGCAGGAGAGTTTGGAGTTCGAATGAGTATATTATTATAGACAGTATTTTCTCTAGGTCTGAAGTTTTGTCAGTCGGGGAATTTTGAAATTTAAGGTCTCTGACAACCCTGTTAAAAATATTTGTTTCAATTCTGAAAGACTTACAAGTTGTCATGACCTTTTGTTGCTCAGTAAACATTTGTGAATGATAGTGATGTATGTTACTAATAATTACACAGATTGGTCCAGTGTCAGTTTCTGGTGCATCAGGAAGATATCACAGCCAACCTCAACTTAATTATGGAAGTACAAGAAACATTGCTGTGGCAAAGTGGAATAATACCAGATGATATCATTGATTCGTTCCTTTTGAATTGGGTAGAACGCAATGATGATAACGACCCAGTAAATGATGGTTGTCCCAGAATCACCTTTAGAACGTGATGATGATGACGATATTGGGATGATCCAGAAATGATGATTGGAATCACTTAGAATGTGATGACATTGACGTATTGGAATGGCCAAGCAGTGATGGTTGTAATTACTGGTAGAAAACTGTGATGATGCTGCCAGAGTAACACAGTAACTTCAGTAACCAACTAATGTGTGTGGCATTACATGTACATGACTGTCAAGTAACCCAATTTAAAATCAATCTACATATTAATTGTATTTGGACAGAAGTCTTGCATGGATGGTATTAACAATACATCAAATTAAATTCTTTCACCAAATAATTTTCCATACTTTGTCTATCTTTATATAAAAATAATGGCCTTTTACTCTTAGTTCTTGAGCAATAACTAACCGGCCAAAGTCTGGAGTGTCAACAAATTTTGTCTCCAAGGGTTCCCTAAGTTGAAAATCCACCAATTGAAGACTTGGTGGGAAATATCAGGAAATTCTACTATTCATAGATTGATCTCTGTGGTGTGTGTGCAAGTTTAAAAGGAGAAAGAAAAAGTTAAGAATTCAAAGTTTTTAAAATTAATGCTGGACAAATATTTAAAAATAACATACATTACTATTTATTGTATTATTTTGTCAGAGAAATGAGAAATATTTACAACAACAAAAAAATACCACAACAGTACTTCATATGCATATGGTGCACAGTTAGAGAAACTAAAAATAAAATCTATCACTGCACAGGAAAGATAATTAAATGACTTTACATATTATGAATCTTGCACTTATCAAATGGCAGTGACTTGACAAAGTTGTTTTTTCGATCTTCATCACCTAGCTAAAAATGCAGTCAATGAAGGGCTCTTAAGTTCTACCCTTTTAGCAAGTTGATAAGTACCAATAAGTAACAACTTCAATTTTTATTTATGCAGTCAATAATTTACTGGATGAGAGAAATTGTGTTTTTAAAAATACTAAAATAAAGTGTAAAAATTGTAGTTTGAATTTTTATGGAATGTTTTCAAGGAAGTATATCAATGAATAAACAACCAAATCTTGTAGTTGTGTAATGTCTGCTTCTCTTTATCTTTCAACAAGTTATGATCTGTGCGCTCTGTGGTAATGCATGTCATCTACAAGTTCCTGGTCTTGTTTGAGAACTGTGTGTTTGTTTATGCTGTGTGTTGTAATCACAATAGTATGCTTTGATGGCTTTGTATCTATTGAGAGGTGCTGTGCGCGCTCTTGTTCCTGGGTCAGGTTTACTTCTTTCAGATTTCCATTCTGCTGATTGCCATCGACTGATACTCAGATAATGTGGATCTGTGTTCACCGCCTTGTCCCTGGTGGACATCTCATGTTTGTTGAGGTGGGTGTCTTCTGAACCAGCATCCTCCAGTTCACCAATTGTTTCGTCCACTTCATCATCAACTATAAAGAAATAGAAGTCAAACATGTAAGTTTCAAAAACAATGTTCACTGTCACTCCCCCTCAGGGTTTACAGTCAGTGATGCCTGTCCTTCCTAAAGGTTCCATGTTCAATATCTACTGGTAAACACCATCACAGGGGAAAAATTCCAAGAGGACACAAGTTCTCAGTGGGATGAGGTAGTTAAAGGAAGGTATGGAGGGGTGGTACAAACTGGATTTCCAGATAGGTCGGGGCTACCAAGGTTTTGGTATTTTTTGAAACCATGTGTTGTCTAACCCAATTAAAAGTCCAGTTTCATGTTTGCATTCCCACTGATTACAATGACTACAGACTTGTTTTTACATTTGCTGGCCTCAACTTGATGTTAAATATTCATGCTGAATATCAATGCAGCTAATGAGCTATTGGCAACTTTGTGTTGTTGGTCAGGAGTTTCTAACTATGTTCCCAACCACTGGTAAATCATAAATATCAAGACGAAGTACATGACTGTATATTTAAAACCAAGTGGAGGCTAAGGCTGCCAAAATGAGTTACTTTATAGTCATTGTAATCAGTGGCAACTGGGAATTTGAAACTGGACTATTGCAACAATGTATCTGACAAAGATGCAGTACTTACTTTCATCTGACGGCCTTGGTTCATCTTTTACAAAGAATGTGTTCAGACCTTCCTTTGGAATGTACACTCCAAGCTTGGAAAGGGTACGGGAATCCAAGTACCTCACTCTGCAATGTTCAATCAATACCTTTAGCACCAACACAGACTATCAGTGGAAATCATGCATGTGAGAAATGAATATATTTGCTGTCAGTAGTTTTAAAATTAAACCAGTCAGCTTATGTTCCTAATAGTCCTTCTGAGTTACGAATGCAGCCTGGAACCTAAATACCAATGTTCTTAACCCGATGAGGCAGTCCCTATGCCCTGCTGCCCATCCCCACCGGCAGGGATGTAAGAGACAACTGTTGTGGGAGTTAATATTTAACTGTTGGTCCAAATTTCTTTACATGTACTTCTTCCAAATTTGCAAAATGATTGAAAAAGTTGATAGTTTTTATAGCCTTGTTGTACATTCACATAGTTTTGAAGAACTGAAATGATGGTGTCTGTCTAAGGGTTAAATAATTATGTTTTTGTACTCCAAATTACAGCTTGGCTTAAAATATTTTCAATAGATTAATTCTAAGACCAACAGTTAATCTTACCTGTTGTACCTAGCTCCTGTAAGGAAGGCATGCATTGACTGGCCGTGTGGTGCAATTCTGTTGAAAAACAAAATAATTCAGACACGTCCTTTTTCTTACCAAGGTGTGACAGCTACTGCAGTCACATAAAACATATTAAATAGTTATATAGTCGCTAAATAATGCCTTTGTTCAACAAAAAATTGTGATTCAAACAGAGCATGTGCAGCTAGCCTGTGCATAATTCTGGTCAAACAAGTGGCAGTACTGGTAACTCATTCATAATTATGTATTTCAAAGTTACTGAATATAAAAAGGTTAGCTTGATTAAAAGATTTGCTGCACTTCAGTGTGTCATGATTTGAAGCTTTAACTTTGCACGTTTTACTTTAATTTTTGTGTTGACATACAGACATATTTTCTTTTTCTCTGTGACACTCGAAAATACCAGACCTTTTAAAGCGGTAGTAACGTGCCAGGTTTTTTGTTGGGTTACTGGCTCCCATGAAATACCTGTTGTGAATAACTTTGAGCATAATTTTATCATAATGGTATAACTAATCACATTTATTTTGTAATTATCCATGGATCTTATATCTTGCTTTCTGGCTCGCTGAGATATCGATGCATCACAGACAGTTTTTCCACATCCCAGCCACATGCAAACTGAATGAACCTTTCCCCACCTCTGTGTATAAAGCCCTATCTCACATCCTGCCAAATTTAGATCAGACCCTCTTTCTTGTGGTCTATACATGCATGCAGTTGGATGAGTTCCAACCAAAAAACATATGTGACTGTACATGTACTGTCTAGATCTGCAGATCTGTGAATAATTGTGAAGTGTTAGGCCATCTGTGATGTTTATCAGTGACAGATCAAAATCCAAAACAAAACTCCAGATTACTTGGCAATGAAAGTAGTGGGCAGTGACACAGTGCTAGTAAAATTAATGAACTGTAAGTTTCATAATACATACTGCTTGGGACAAGAACCTGTCTTGAAAAATCTGTAATCTTCTCCTGAAAAATAATCATTTACAGTCACTTTTTTAAAAATAATAAAAAGTAATCACAACTTGTTAAACATTCTAAACCAGTTAACTCTGAAGGGCAATTTCAGAGAAAATGTTCGGTACTGGTCAACATTTTGCACTATGCTACCATCACTTTGAATCAAGGCTACATGATTGTATGCTTCCTGACTGAAAGTTATCAGATTACAACAGGTTTATTCTATAATCTGTTATTATAGTTGTTACATAGTAACATATTATATATATCTGTTATACACTTTCAATATATACACTGTACCAGTAGCTGCTATAAATTGTCACAAACAGATGCAAAAACCAACACAATAACATTAATTAGTTTAATTTGCAAATCATGTACAGCAGCAATGAAAGCAGGACTCTGCTAAGGTACATATGTAAATCAATTAGTAACATGATTTTTATTATGATGTGTTGCTAAGTTCTCCTTAATGGTATCCACACTTTCCTTTTAAACAGTTTGGGAGAATTTTGCTTTTCATATTAGATAGCTTGCAATGTGTGATCAATTCCTTTATTCTCATAACCAAACAACTTGTTTAGTTCTGATAATGAAATGAAGAACAGGCGTTCTGTTGGTATTAAAAGGAGACTATCTTGCTTAGCTTGCTGTCCAACACTTACTAACAACACAGAGTCTCTTGTTTTCTGTTGCTGAACTGGCTCTGGAATTACTGCAGGATGAATTTGACGAGGAAGAATCCAGTGACCCACATGATGCTGACTTGCTCCTCAGTAAACTGCAAATTAAACAAATTAATCTTTAATTTGTTTTAACACACTTCAATAAACACACAGACATATATACTTCGTACAGTTTGATCCTGTACCATGTACAAGTTCATTACTTATCAAGCAAGACTATACTGACAAATTATTTTTCTTGAATTGAAACAACGAGTTAATTATTTTTTTCTTTTAAAAAATTTATTTAACAGGAAAAAAATATTTACTCATCTCTCGTCCCCTCCTCTACTGTTTCTAGTTATTCCCCTCCCCTCTCCCCTTGTTCCCTTTTGCCTCTTTCTCACTTCAGTCTCCCCTCTGTACTGTACTACTTGCACTGATCAGTTCAATTTAGTTACCTGGATTTTGTATGTTTTCCAAGATGCTTGGGGACTTGCATTGCAGACACTGGCCGTTTGGCATATCTGAATACTGTACAGGCATAGTTATTTTTGTATGGTTGCCGTGGAGACTTGCCCACATCTGGCATGCTTTGGTAATCAAGGGGTGAGAATTGACTGGCATGGGGACGACGCAAGGCTGAACCAACTAAAATATGCTGAATAAAAACAATAACATCCTTATTGGTAGAACAGAAAGTTAATTAATATCTGTATTCAAGAGACTTGGACAATAACTAAACTAAAGGGACCTTGGTACAGTCATTCATTTTTTCCAACCGAGTTTGCACTTCTGGCCAATTTGCTGGTGATTCAAGCACACATGCATCCTGTTATTGAACAACTTACTCCAAATATTTTCATTTTCATATATTTTTATATTCAGAACATCTAATCGGAGCAAAACCAGGTTTTCTTTAAATTTGTTTTCACTAACTTTCCAAAACAATTAATTATGAGAAAATGCCATGTGAATGCATGCCTTGCTGGTGCTAGTAATTTACACGATGAAATCTATAAGACAATTATTATAACATCAAAACATAATTTTACTTTTTTTGCAAAAATCATCCTGTTCTAATTCTTGAAAGCTTGCTCTGTTGTGCTTTTACATGCAAAACATTAAATACCATCACATAGTTAATGACTGACTGATAAAACAACATTGAGGTTCATTTAGACCCCTGTTTTTTTTTCTTTTTTTTTGGGAGGGGGTGGGGTAGTGGACTGCCCTGCATTATTAAGTAATATGTTTTGGCTGAACTACTTCATAGTCAGGGAAAGTGGTACAATCATGGTTCTTACTGAGAGGCAGTGGACCTAAAAAGGTGATTTTCTTTCATTTCAGTTTTGGGCTTGTATCCCTCTACCCTGCCAATTGCAAAAACAACATTTATTTTTGTTGCCGTCCTTTTGTAACTCAGAAGATAATAATTTAATGTTTACCTGTGAACTTTGATTAGCTGTTTTGTCCTGGTCCATGGAAATACAGTCATGGCTTTCACGAAGGCTCAGACTTGGGGACAGACAGCGAGTAGGTGTGGAGCTTGGGGAGAGAGGAATGGAATACTGGGAGTTCCTTGTGTTTGGCCTTTTGACACAACCTTCATAGTCTAAGTGACAACATAGGACAAAATAATGTTACCACAGACAGTTAAATGCTACACAACTCTTAACAACTTTTATACCACTCTGCCATTAATTAACCACAACAGATTAGCAGGCCACTTAAATGAAGGCAAATCATTGAACCAAATATATATGAATCATAGATCTGCAGACAAATAAATATCAGTGATTTTTTTCCCTTATACTACCTCTTTACTTGTTCTCTAGTTATTTTTAGGTTGGTGTCAATCAATAATTTATCAACCAGTTTAATAATACGGTTTACATAAAATAGTCAGACTAAATGTTGGAAAAAAAATATTTCTATTGTTTGTCCATACATTGAAAAAAGAAGACAGAAGAAGTGTGCTTAAGCAAACAAGCACTTAATATTTGACTTCATTTGGTATTTATAAAATAATTTATTCTTAAATAAGGCCGAGGTCACACTTGGCCCAGTGAAAGTATACTTTCATTATTGCTGTCTGCTTAGAGTATACTTTCAGTGTGACCTCTGATTTTAGACAAAGCTCCAGCACTTGACACACACTCAAAACTTTAAAAGGGCCAATGTCTGCTTCAAGTAAGATTGAAACCACACTTAGAGCATGCTGCAGATCTGTCAATCAGTTTCATAACCTCAAAACTCACTTGCAACTTTTCACTTAAAGATTGGCAACAGAGAAATTTTTGCTTTCTCTAATGAATCTGCATTCTGTTCAGCATTTTAAGCCTTAGAATTCATCTCCTTTTCACAATTTGCTTTTCCCTTAATGAAGAGAGTCGCCAAAATTAAGAATATGATAAGAAAAAAAGAAATATTTCCTTTATGAGCCCATCCATGAATAATTCTTGTTATATGCTCTGATTTTGAATGGCATGTTTATATGATACACTATTTTTAACTCTTACACTGTAATGACAGCTCGCCATTTGCTAATAATGTGTGTTCAGTTAACTGCAAAGAAAATATCGTGCTAGGTATGACTTGGGAATTCAAATGTGACCACAGCCTAGGTAAACTGAAAGTGTGGTACATTTAACAATTATTCTACAAAATGTGTCTTGGATATGAGCTTTTAGATAGCAGACAAGATGCGGAGCACGAAGTCAGCTATCATAAGCTCATATCCAACTATACATGTAGTGGGAGTGGAATAACTGCTTTATCAAATACCGAACACTGGATAAAAGTATCTCACACTTATATTCTACTGACTCAAGTTTGCAGCCATCAGGTTACCAGAAACTCAACATCCGGTATGTTATTTAATAATTAAAACTTCTTTTATCAGTTTTAATATATGTTACTTTTTTGAAGTTTATATATCTACAGTTTTTAGAAGTACTCTCCAGGTAAGAACATCTGTATATTAATGACATTTGTATTGAAAAGATAGGATATGGATGGTCCTCGGATCCGGATGGGAGACAGTTCCAAAGGATACTAGCCAGCCAAAAAACCGTCCACAGAGCTCTAACTGTGACTGCTCACTAGCAAGATCACTAGTCACATGGTGGAAATGTCTGCGACTACATTACCCACCATATTGAATACTTACAACTCTATTGTATATAAATAACAACACTGTCATTTTTTCATTATGTATTCTGTTATCTTTTTACCTTCAGCCAATATTGGAGAATTTACTCGCTCTTTCACACTTGCTTGTGGTTGCCAGGCCGATCTGGGAACAATGCGTTTTCCCAAAGGCAACTCGAATTGGTACAATCTCAAGTTCGAGTTTCCTCTCATGCTAAAGTTCCTTCATCGCTGATCTTCAATCTGTTGAGCCATTTGAAGTAGAACACGTATTTGATCTCTTCAACATTTGCCTGGTCCCTTAAAGTTAATGATCGCTTTTCAATTCACAACTTTATGTTACACTATTCCGCCATATTTGATGTGCTCATCGATAATCGATCATTGCGTTGCTACAGCAACAGAAAGGTCGCGTGACGCGACTTGCGCATGCTCGTATGAAATGTTTTTTTTCTCCCGAAAGTGACGTGAGAAGATCACATGAGTCATGTCATGGCCAAACTCCAAAACATACTTGATTTTGAAGACGAGGGCAAATCGACGGGGCAATCTCATTCCCAAATAGTTTCTTTCTAAAGTAGTTTTAACACAATCTTCTTTCCAATTACCGTCAAAAGATGGCATAACTCCTAAGTTCGAGTTAGAGCTTTTTCATTTCCTTCTACAAGATTACGGGCACGTCACTTCCGTTGACAGCAACTTCTTCTAAAACAAAGTAAAATTCTGCGTTATATTTATTTATCAAAAGTCATTAACAAATTTAATGACTTTTATGAAAAGTTATACATTTTTGTTCGATTGCGTGCGGACAACCAGTACTACGTCACGCTTCAATCGGCAGGTGCATGTGATCGAGTGTCAGTCGGTTGTCTCTTGCAGTTGGTACTTTGTTGCTCAATATCCGTTCCTAAATCCAAGTCCAAAGATCTTCAAGGATCGTCAAGTGAAACTTGAAACTGCTGGAGAAAGTCTCTGCTGGCCTGTACTTGATCGAACTGTTGAAGCAAAGTCGGAGCACATCACCAAATGACATTGTGATTGTAAGACCAGAGTGAACGGAATAAATCGACTAGCTGTCGTACAAGACGCTCGTCAAATTTCAGTTAAAAGACATTTACGGATCGAAGTAATAAACTATTGGACGGATCGCTTCCAAGTGGACGAAACTCCATATATATTCGACAGACAGCGAACTGAACGTAATCATAATGAGCTTACCTCCGCGTGTTCTTGTGACTGGTGCGTCTGGATTTGTAGCTTGCCACATAGTGAAACAGCTTCTTTACAGCGGAGAATATTTAGTCCGTGGAACAGTGAGGAGTTTGGCCAACGAAAAGAAGTGCAAGCCATTGAAGAGCTTGTGTCCCAGCGCCAAACATCCCCTGGAACTTGTGGAGGCCGACCTTTTGGACAAGCAATGTTGGGCAAGGTGTGGATTATAAATTAAAATATTGAATTGAGTTGTTTGATGTACATAAAATTGTATTTATACAGCTTAAATAAGTACATAAATATTGAAGTGACATTACACAGCGACAGACAAATATTTAAGTTATTTCATTTTGTGTCTGATATTCACATGAAAGCGGCAAATGCTACATACCAACATATTGTCTCAAGTATGAAGGCCATGTTCCATGGCTAATCGCAATGACAGCGTGACGCGTGACACTTGCGTAATTCTTTTAAAATTCACGCAATCTTACAATCTTTTCAACTGTGATCTGCAACATATCTGTGTGGCTACGGTAGTGTAAAACGTTGAAAATAAGCCCATGGTCTTAAAGCTTTCAAAGCACTTTTTAACAGGCTCATAATCAGTACTGGGCCAATATTTAGGATGGTACGTGCCCAACAGTGCCAAGTCAGAGGTGCCAAGTTATAGTTTAAAAAGGATACTAAATTATATTGCTTTTAACGAAACAAAGTTTTAGAATAGCATTTCCCTTGTTTAGTTAAAAGTGACATTCGAGTTATGGAGTGTTTAGTAGGGATCAGCTTATACACAGGTATATATGTGGCATATGTGAGCCCAACTAGTGAATATTGGAATACAAGTTTCCTCAAAATGCTTATAAATGAATAAATAAGGAAAATAATCTTTAAGGGAAATAGGAGATTGTTTACAAAGGACACAATGATTTTATTTAAACAATGTTGGAATAAAGATAAACTTGACAAAATTATTAAATTCAGTTTCATTTATTTGCAGTCTTCTGTGGATCACATGCACCTTTCATTGCTATTTTAATAGTAGACAAAAATTTTGGGGTCAGTTTTTACATCTTAAAATTTGAGTTATACACAAGTGTATGCAGTAACGAGATGGATTTTCACATCTCAAAATCATTTGCGATTAATGCCATAGTGGACATTTGTTAATACATACTTTAAAATGCAATATCTTAAAATGGCCATTTGAAATTTTGTCTTCAAAGACTCTGAAATAACAACAATTTCGTTTACCTCATTGAACAAAAACAAAGCAACTTAATTGTGTTAGTATTTTGGTTTACATGTATATCAAAATGTATGAAAATGTGTTTCTCCCAGGGGGGGGTAGTCCCTTTAGTTGGATATTGGGAGAGCTTGTATCTTTTAGTGGTTGAAAATGGTAATCCTGGAGTAATTAAGGGTAATCCTAGTGCTGATCTCAATTTTCCAAAGTGGTATGTTAAATATGCATTTTTTACCAGAGAGGTTTATTTTTGGGTAGTAAAATCTGGGGTCAGGTATTTTTTAGGGTATTTATATAGGTTTTCCAATGAGCTCGCCTGACAACCCCCCACAATGTTTCTGGACATTGATTTTCACGATTTCTTGGGAACATACCGCACATACACTACCTCTTAGGAGCTCATGCTCACATCAACCCCCTCTCTGCTTGCAAAATCCTGGATCCACACAACAACTTTCATGTTAAAACTCAGTTTCTTCCCACAGTTAGTTAATAATCCTGTTTTTGTTGCTAAATGAACATGCAGACATGAATCCATGGTTTTGTTATGTTTTCAAAGTCATTCTGGATGTAATATATTACAAAAGCACAAACCATAAGGTGTCTTTCTGATATTCTTTTCACAAAAAGAAAATAAGCCTGCAAAATACATGTTTCAATAAACCCCGAACCAAGACCAAAGAACATTTTTGAAATTTAAATAGATGCATTCTTTGTTTCGTTACAAAATTTGAGGCCAGAACCCAGAGAAATTCCTCGGTTAATATTTAAAATAATGTGAAAAAAACTCAAAAACGTGTTTTTTTCTGAAGTAACTTCGCTGTTTTGGTTTTTACATATATAGTAACCGTAGCAACCAACAAACAAGGTTAAATAGATTATAAGTAGTTAATTAACCAGTGTCTGCTGTAGACTGAATTTTTAGAAACCCAAGTTTACGCGCCTCTTAACTTTTAAAGTAAATGTAGACTTGTTATAACCAATTTAGTACAACGCTTAGCTGTTGGAAGTCGACCATTTGTTTCGTTTAGGGGGGATGGGAGAATTTGAAAAGAAGAGCAATAAAGTTTGCACTTAGAAATAGCAAAACAAGTTTTATGAAAAAGAGTGTGTAGTAACGAAAAATAAATGGCCGGTCGCTTGTTTCATTATAACTGCAGTGTAGTCAAAGATTGCAGCTACGTTCTGCATGTTGCATCGCCATTTCCAGCATCCAATCCGCGGGACGAGATGGAGTTGATCAAACCAGCAGTCGATGGAACCAAAAACGTTCTGGAAGCTTGTGCCGCCACAAAGGGAGCAGTGAAACGAGTCGTGTTAACGAGTTCAGTGGCGTCTATTTACGGTAACCTATTCGCTCCTCTGACATTTGTTATCATCTCTTCTTTTCTTGCTCCCTCGTACTATTTTCTGTTTTAGCTTCTTGAAGGACTGAGGAAACACAATTTTGTGACTACAAAGATTTTGTACCATAAAGTGATACTTGCTGAGAACTACGTTATTCTTAAATAGCTGCCAAACCAGAGTCACGGCACGAGAAGTAAACAAAATACTCAAATTACATTGACGCCAATGTTTTTGTTTGGCCACTGGTTTTGCTTGTGTATTCTCAATTGCAAGTCTCCAAAAGCGCGTAGAGTACTGCCAAATACGTTTTCCGTTGTTACATTTCGGGTCAAAAAGCTGTTACATTTTGAGCCAAAAAAATGTTATATTCCGCTTTAAGAAGTTGTTACAGTTTTGCGCCAAAATTTGTTACATTTTAGGTTGTTATATTTTGCGTCAAAAGTTGTTACATTTCGGGTTGATATTACATTTCGCGTCAATTGTTAACTTTTGCAGCGTAACAGAGCGCACTTGCTATACCTTCACACGTCATTTTTGTTTATAACAGGAGGCCACATGGACGAGAAGAGGGAACTGACCGAGGAGGACTGGTCCATAGAGGAGAAATGTACACCATATGAGAAGAGCAAGACACTTGCTGAAAAAGCCGCTTGGGAATTTGTTGGTTCACTTTCAGGTAACGGTTATCTTGTCTAATCCCTTGGTGCATGCTATAGGGCAGTATGACGGAGTTGAAAAAGCTACTTTGGAATTTGTTGATTCACTCAGGGAACCAACTCAGTCTAATCATTTTACCCTTGGTACATGTCGTAGGACAGGACTGATTGAGCTGAAAAAGCTCCTTGGGGATCAGTTGGTTCACGGTTTTATCAGTGGTCTTATCTGTTAGTCCAAGTTATCAGTAGTACAGGACTGAGCTGAAAAGGTTGCGTAACGGTTTTAGTACATCTTGTAAGAGAGGACTGAGCTGAAAAGGTTGCGTAACGGTTTTAGTACATCTTGTAAGAGAGGACTGAGCTGAAAAGGTTGCGTAAC
>JAOBYE010385534.1:15274-29545 GCA_025403585.1 Parazoanthus swiftii
GGTTTTAGTACATCTTGTAAGAGAGGACTGAGCTGAAAAAGCCGCTTTGGAACTTGTTGGTTCACTTTTGGGTAACGGCCCTTGGTACATGTCGTAGGACAGGAATTTCGTGGGATCTCGTTCAGAAATCGTTAACCAATTTTCCATCAGTTTACCAATCAAAGATGGTCTTTGAGATTGCCTTTTTGAGGAAAATCTTGGACGTGTCTTCCATTTGTTCTGCAGCACGTAACACTTAGCAACTCCTAGTTTGTATCTTTCCCATGGGGCCAGATCGCGGGAGGACCCTTTCATGCAGTTATACGAGACAAGCGAAAAATCCGGTCTGAATAGTACAGACTGTCTAATGATTGCAACATCGTCTTTTTGGCAAAGACTCTTCAACTCACACGAATTGCAACCCCAACCTACAGGTCTGAGCGTTGACCTGTTTCAAAGTACTGATTTTATGTCTAAACAACTAATTATATTCAGCAATAAATTCATTTCCAAGACACATCGTCTTCATCTGAAATGAGATGGATGTCCTAGCTAGTAGCTAACAGATGCATGCATTCACTGATCAATTTCATCCAACAGATGAGGAGAAGTTCGAGTTGACCGTGATCAACCCTGGTTTAGTGTACGGACCAATCCTTCAGGGTTCTTCGTGTACCAGCATGGAGGTTTGTCTCGACCTCAAAACCTTTTTTTAACAGCTTCACGAAAGAATGTTCGCAACTTATAAAAAAAAAAAAACAAGACAAAAACAATTTAAAACAATGCAACCTACTAGCCCAGTGCTCAGTGATGATATAGCAAAATATTACACACCCAAGAACAAGACGAACAAGATGCAGTTCAGTGCAAGATAACGTCGCAACACAGCCCAACAATATAATGCAATTCTACACAAATCAACACGGCACAGCTTAACTAAATGCAATATACTACGCAACACAGCTTACTGCGATACCACACAGTTTATCACAGCCCAAACAACACTCGACACAACTCGACACTGCACTGCAAAGCTCAGCACAATGTGACGCAACGTAATGCAACACATAACAACATACCACAGCACATTCCCCAAATTATACATCAGATACTAACCAGCGTTTTGACATATATCTATTGTACAATACAATACAATACAATACAATACAATACAATGCAATGCAATACAATACAACACAATACAATGCAATGTAATACAATATAATGCAATGCAATGCACTGTAATACAATGCGATACACTACAGTGCTACGAAACACGATACAATACAATACTCTACAATGTAATACAATAGGTATCATGCATGCAGTGTAGTGCCAATGCAATGAAATGCAGTACGATATGATGCGATACGGCACATAACCCAACACACACCTAAACACCTTAACGCAATAAAACACAAAACTAACATACACCATAATTTCCACTTCTTATGTTTGTGTTGAGTGCAGATTCCCAGGCGGTTACTACAGAGGGAAATGCCAATGATTCCGAGCATGCAGTGGTCCGTGGTTGACGTGAGGGATGTCGCAAGAGCCCACATAAAGGCAATGACTCATCCTTTGGCACCAGGTACAAGAATTAGAATTGGTGTTAGGATTAGTGTAAGGGTTAGAGTTAGCGTTAGAGCCGATTAGTGTTAGAATTAAGGTTAGAGATGTTGCAAGAACACACATGAAGGCCATGCACGACTTTTTCTCAGGCACCAGGTACAGGTCTTAGAGTTACGGTTAAGGTTAGGAATGTCGCAAGGCACACATGAAGGTCATGACTTTTTTTCAGGCACCAGGTACAGATATTTAAAGTTAGCATTTAGGTCAGGGATAATGCAATAGTTCACATTAAAGCCATGACTCGTCCTCTGGCACAGGGTACAAGGGTTAGTGTGAGGGTTTGAGCCGATTAGTGTTGGGTTTTGGGTGAGCATTAAGGTTAGGGATGTCGCAAGAACACATATGCAGGCCACGACTTTTTCTCAGGCACCAGGTACTGGTCTTGAATTACGGTTAAGGTAAGGGATGTTGCAAGAACACAGAAGAAGGCCACGACGTTTTCTCAGTCACCAGGCACAGATCTTTAGGGTAAATTTTTGGGTCGGAAGCACACATAAAGAGCATGACTTTTTCACAGGCACCCGGTACGTGAACAGACCATTTTATGGTTACTGTCAAGGGTAAGGGCTAGCGTTAGAATAAGGGCGAGGGCTGGAGATGTTGAAAGAACACACATAAGGGTCATGACTCGTCCACAGCTCACAGTGCCGCACGGGTGCCTCACAGTTTTCTGACGTTTTCAGGGAAGAGATACATTGCTACAAGTGGACCAATGTGGATAAGTGACACGGCGCACTTCTTAGATGAGGAGTTTAGGTCACAAGGTGGGAAACTGATATTTTTGGTATCGTATTGATTGAAACTCTCGCCGGTATCTTGGTAAATGTTTGAAAAACTGGTTCAACTTCAATTTTGCCTTTTGCATGCGTTCGGGAAACCAGCGCGTCACTAGATCTAATTTCATCAAGTGATAGGCAACTAAACAAATGGTCGCTTCGCATTCTTCCGTAGGACTGTTAGGACCTGGAACTGACTTCCTAGTTCTGTTGTTTCTGCCCCTAGCATGCACTAAAGAATTTAAGTCATCCGCGGCGGCACTCAGAGTATAAAACCATTTTAGGGGACTGTATATCCGGTGATCGTCCCCTCTGACAAATTAGCGGATGCTCTCTAGAGACTTTTAGCTAAGTATTTAGGTTTCATAGGCTCCTCGAAAACCTTATTACACTTTATTTTTGTGGTTAAGCGTTTTGAGTTTAGAACACTTCATTATCAATACGTTTTTGCTCGTGTGCCCGAAAAAAAGCTATCCGACGTGTGTACGTGAAGTGAATACATTTTCTGCTATCAAAATGTTTCTTGGCAGGGTACCGCGTACCGACAACTGTGTGTCCCAAGTTTGCGCTGTGGCTGGCTGCGTGTTTCGACGACGGCATTAAGATGATATTACCCTCGGTTGGCAAGGAGATGCATTTCAAAACTGACAAGGTTTGTTGAGTGAGATTCCGGGTTTGTTTAACAAGTTTACATATTGTCAATATGTATTTATGTTTGTGTTAAAACGTATTCTTTGGTTTCCAGTTCAGGAACGAGTTGGGGATTGAACCAATTGACCTGAGAAGCACAGTGATCGACATGGCGTACAGTTTGATCGACGGTGGATTTGTGAAGAAGACTTCAAAATACAAGGGCAGGCCTGGGACTTCAGTTTGAGCCAAACAAGTCGCACTGTATTTGTTTCACTCTGGCGCAGTGTCCTGCCAGATTATATAAGCTTTGAGACAAAGGCCTGGTCCACCTTTGTGAGATAAACTTAAGCATGCATTAGCGTAATCACAGACTAAAAACATAAACTTAAGCATAAACACAAGCATAATTATTACATAAACAGAATCATAAATTTAAGCATAAACATAATTATTAGCTTAATCCTAAGCATGGGCATAAGCATTAGAAGCAGGCGTGGCTCTGTTAGTTAGTGCGCGGCCTTCGGAGCTGGAGGTCCCCGGTTCGATCCTCGGTGACTCCAACAGCCGCTTCTCGTTATTCTGCCCTGTGTTACTGTGTAAAACGGAGAACCGACAGAGAAAGGGGATGAAGTTGCGCGCGAAGTTTTTTCTCCGACCCCTCTCCCCCCCTATATGTCTCTTAACTTCCACCGGCTCTGTCACACCACTGTTCTCTTTTTTTTTCTCTTCTTATTTAAGTTTCTTTTGTTTGTGCTTTTAAAGCTTATCTTACAAATGTGAACCAGGCTTGTACATGTGGGACGGACCGTTCATTCTTGTGGGTTGGAATGGAAAGATGATTTTATTGTGAATTTTTTTATTTCGGGCAACCGCTAGCTCCTATTTCAACCGCGTCTTCTCAGCTGATGCAGGCGTAGCTTTGGCGTTCTAGTTGGTAGGGAAAGGCGAAAAAGCGAAGCGGCGAAAGCCGCGAGCCCCAACGAATGGCGAAGCCGTGAGCGTGCAGCGAAGCGAAGCGAGCTTCGCAACCATTTCTTCGGCACTTCGCTTTTTCGTCCTTCCCCGCCAACCAGAACGCCAAAGCTACGCTGGCTATTGCAGGTTTTGCACTCCATCCAACGCCCGATAAAATCAAATGAGCGACCCAAGAACACAAACAGTGAACTTTTTTAAAACGCAAGTTGGATTTCAAGAGTCTGAATTGCACATTACCGACTCTTTAACCTCAATTCTCTAGTATGTAACGCTTAAACAAAATTTATAAGAAATCGCTGTTGGAAGAAAACAGATTATTGTAAATCATTTTAAATGAAAATGAGCAAGAATATGTTCATCATACAACAAAAATAACAACAATAATAATCATTATTTAGCTCTCAAAATAAGAGGTATGTAAAGGCTGTATGCATATGAAAAGCTATTAAAAGGAAGGAGTCTAGAGAAGACAAAGCTTTAAAGATGAAAAATTGGAAGACCATTTCTGGGAAAATGATAATATTAAAATGAAAAGGTATACATAAAACACCTTAAAAACTGTTTATGAATAATTGCGTCCTGTACCTTGCAAGAATGGTCCAAGAAAAGAAGGGAATATTGTGATAAAAAATCAAGCCTCGGGTGTTTTAAATTTTGTTCGCCCGACAAACCAAAACTCAACGTCAAGTGAACGTGTTCAAAGTCCAACAAAAGTGCACGCGCTTTCGTGGAGTGCTCAGCTCCAGAAATTCGGTTCGTGTTTGGGAATTTCGTTTGCCTGTTTTCGTTTCAAGATCAAATGAAAATCGCTCCTTCTTTCTGTGATGCAACAAAGACTCAATATCTATGGTGTCAGATGAAAGTTCCATTGGCAGTAATGGGACTGCGCGTTTGAATTTTACAAAGCACAGCAGTTTAATTTATTGAAATGCACTTCTAGACTCGTGAATTATTCTTACAGTGGACTTGTAATAGCTGAGATGCCGTTATATCGAAGAAAACGTGCATGAAAGCTAGGGAAATCTAGGGAAGCACTTCGTCGCTATAAAAAAAACGATGGATAATCAACGGTGTAACAGCAATATCGTTTGTTTCCAAGAGGCCAAGGTCCCATAAGCTAACAAACTGTGTCCAAATCATTATTTCGACTCTGTCGAGTGAAGTAACACACTTCTTTTTTTTTTATTACCGTAAGAACCAGCAAAATTCAGTTGCTCAGGCTCGATGTTTTGTCGGCTGTGTAATATCATGTGGGATGTGACTAACTAACATTGCCTCCTCGAACATTTGCTATTCATTCCTTGATGTTCACTACGCAACCCGATCCTCAACTAAAGATGACTTTTATGTTGAACAACAGTCTAAATTGGAAAAAGTACGCAACTCATTCAAAGAGCAGGTCCTAAAGTATGGAATGCTCTCCCTTCCGAAATTTATCTAAATTTACTTTTCAAAAGAAACTAAAAGATTGACCTGTGGAGTTATTGCATGTAACAAAAGCTGACGACTGTCTTGAAATCACCCAAATTATCCACGCAATAAAATAGTTTTAGCATTTCTGCCAACTTTTTTTTCTTTTATAAAACTTTTTCCTTTTTCTACATTAGATACCTTTCTCAAAACTTTTAGCTTATACATGTAAACCCCGTTGTCTGTGTATTTTCATCAAGTGCTGAAATGTTTTGCATATATACCACTCAAATTTTCTTTGCGAACTGTAAACAAAAACTTTGATATAATTTTTACAACCTTTTGTTCATTTTTCTGTTTCACATTGACTTAAAAGTTAGAATTTTTCTTTTCCCCGCCTCGATTAGGCTCACCTAGCTTTTGTGCAGGTGAAATTAATACTGTAAAGAATAGGAATGAATGAATGAACGATGAATGAATGGGTGAATGAGTTCTTATTTTTTCCGGTAATTCTAGCCTCAAAATGTTCTCCCTTTTTCTTAACTGCTGTGTTTTTCGTAGGGGGTTAAACTCGCCTAAACTTCAGTAAGGTGCTTTTGTGCACTGTTCACAAGAAGTTTGAAGTGCCTTTCGCAAGACAAACAATACATTTTTTGAATGCCGAGGGTGCGTTATCGGAGAGCTGAATACTGTAGGACTACTGCAGTTCAACATTGTACACTTGCATAAATTTTTGGTTCAGCCTCAGTTTGTTCTTATTTTTCGGGCAAACTCATGCAGCCTCAATGTTCTTATTAAGTTTGTTCTTAATAAAAAATAGTGTATTAAATAAAAGAAATATGCCAACACATGATGCATATCAGAAATGATGTATACCGGACATGATGTATACCGGAAGTGAGTGCTAATTTGGCTATGTGCTAACCAAACTTCCTGATACGCAGACATACTTAAGAGCGACTGTCGGTAATTATCGACCTTGTTGGGAAATTTCGAAAAAATAAAATCTTTCAAACTTTGTGAGATGAAAGGTCTTGGGGAACTAATACCAGATATAACAATATGAACTGGCTCCGTTAATCCTTTGTTCGGCGGTAGAGCATTAAGGGTTACAGCCAATTCGAGGCCTTCGCAGAACTCTAACTCCAAGACTCAGTTGCCAAGAGCATTTTAAAAACAGCAATCTAATTGTGCATCCTAATACAATGTCATTAACACTTCAATTTGCTATATGTCGTTCTAAATACACTGAGGCGATCAAAGACGCGGTTTTCAATCGAAAAGTCGATTTCAGACTGTTTTCATTCCACCCAACTGGTACATGGATTCTGAGGATGGTCTTATTATAAAGCACATTACATCTAGTTTACAAGACTGAAATTAGTCTCTTGGTCAATTTAGCGCTTCGTAACTATGCCATACACGCATCAAGAGTTCCAGACTTCCGGTCCAAATTCAAAGGAAAAGTGGGCACTCATTAAGTCAGGCTATTGTGTTTGGTGTGTTTAACAATGGTCTGAATTAATGAGTGCCCACTTTTCCATTGATTTGGGCCGGAAGTCTGGAACTCTTGATGTGTGTATTGCGGCCGTCTGCCACTCAATATGCAATGGCCACTGATCCGTTTGACAGGAAACTGAATTGTTAAAGACATTGGTCATTGTAATAGGATGTGCAATTAGCTTCCTGTTTTTAAAATGCTCTTGAAGTTGAAGTTCTGTAGGCACCGGTTAAAGTTGGACAATTTTAACACCTGCGAAGGCCTCGAACCACTCAATATGGCTGCAACCTGCAGAACGAAGGATTAACGGAGCCAGTTCATATTTTTATATCTGGTATTGGCAAGACTTTTCATCTAACAAAGTTTGAAGATTTTATTTTTTCCGACTAGATCGGAGCAAATCGGTGGGTCTCGCTCATTTCCAAGTAGTTTCTTTCCAAAGTAGTTTTAACACGATGCTTTTTCCAAATACTGAAATGTACGACGTTACAAAAGATGGCATACCATAAATGATCTATTTAACGCCCTGGCCGTTTATTTAATTTCCGGGGGCGTTTAATAGATAAGAGGCGTCTTTTGGATTTACAATCGATATTTTACACTTCTCAATAAACCGCTTTCTAGCCATCAAATGTAGCTTCCTATGGTCGTTTTTTCTCCATTTACATTAGGAAGACTCTTTTTTATAATAATTTGTTATTTATTAAATGTTAAATGGCAAAAAATTAAACTTGAAAGTAACTGTTGTAACACTCTGCAAGTAGTTTATGCAGTGAAAATCTATCAAAAGTTCTTCACTTTCATAGCAATCCTCGTGTAATGTAAGTGAACAAAAAAGATTACACAAACTCAATTTTAAGCCATATCTAATAAACGCCCCCTTTGGGGCGGCGTTTATATCAGATACTGGGCGTTTAATAGGGGACGTCTAACTGAAAATCCTACTTTGACCTGGGCGTCTATTAGATACAAGGCGTTTAATAGAGAGTGGGCGTTAAATGAGCTCATTTGCGGTAACTCCTAAGTGCAAGTTAGAGCTTATTCATTTCCGTCATTAAGATTTCTGTTATAACATTTCCGTTATTATGACATTTCCAAACCTACTGATATTATTCTGACTCAAAATAAAATTTAGGTAAATAGTTCTGCGTTTATATATGTTTGCGTATTTACAAAGTTTTTAAACTTTTAAACTTTTTCTAAACTTAAAAATGACTTTTTAAAAAAGTTAATTTTTTTTGTTTGATTGCGTGCGGACAACCGGCACTGCGTCGCGCTTCACTTGTTCAAAATGCAGGTGCTCGATTGAGCAGCGTCATGCAGTTTGTTGCTCAAAATACATTTTTGAAACTATAAAACCCAAGTCCAAATATTTTAACTACTCTGTTAGCCTAGTAATCGGAGCGAAGTCGGAGCGAACCGAATAAATCGACTGTCGTACAAGACTGCTCGTCAAATTTCATCGAAAAGACATTTAACAATCGTTTCCAAGCGGACAAAACTCCATATATATTCGACAGACAGCGAACTGAAAGTAATCAATATGAGCTTACCTCCGCGTGTACTTGTGACTGGTGCGTCTGGATTTGTAGCTTGCCACATAGTGAAACAGCTTCTTTACAGCGGAGAATATTTAGTCCGTGGAACAGTGAGGAGTTTGGCCAACGAAAAGAAGTGCAAGCCATTGAAGAACTTGTGTACAAGCGCCAAGTATCCTCTGGAACTTGTGGAGGCCGACCTATTGGACAAGCAATGTTGGGCAAGGTGTGGGTTACATCAAATTGTATTTATACAGTTTAAATACGTACCGTACAAATGGTTTTTTTTATATTGCACAAATAGTTTGGCAAAACTCACTAGTTATCAGAATGCATTAAAATGTGTTTCTGGGCCTGGTTGTTCAAAGCCCAATTAGTACCTGGGTTGACTTCTAACAAAACCAATAGAGTTTACCCAGGGTTTAATAGCAGCAACTGGGCCCTGGAAATTAATTTTCAAAATTTCCTGGGAGCATACTTATATAACCCCCTTGAGTTTATGCTCATATCAACCCCCTCTCTCTTTGTACTGAAATCCTTGATTCACACCAGAACATTTACGTTAAAACTCAGTTCTTCCCAAATTAGTTAATAACCCTGTTTTTGTCGCAAAAAAAATTTCGTGAAGAAATGTTTTAATGGTATTGTCATATAAGACCTTCTGGGTAAGAACAAACCATAAGATGTCTGTCTGCTTGTTACTCTTTTCACAAGAGGTGTACCGATTGTACAAGCAAAGGTTCATTGTACACTTATCAGAATACACGCTTTTTTATAAGAACAACTTTGTATGAACAACGAGGCTCAGATTGGCCAAAATTTAAGAACAATTTAAGAACAAACTGAGGCTTGGGCCCGATAGCTGCATTTCGAATCCTGGGATAATCATTGGAAATCGTCTCGAGAAAATGACTCAGCGAATTCATGATAAGTCCACGGGGATGAACTGATTAAAAACTGACACCCGCCAAGCATGCAGTTCGTTTTCCAGTACACGATATGTTTTTATTCGGTTTAAACCACATACACTTTTTTAAGAACAAACTTAATAAGAACACTCAGTCTGAAGTCGAAGTTTATTGAGAATAACTAATTAGTGAAAAAATTGCATTGTCCGTGTATGTACTATATGCGACATAATTACACATTGCAACTTGCATATCTGTAGATACTTTCATTGATTGCACGCACTGCCCATGGCAATTTTTACATAGCGAGACGTTAACGGAAAATGCCACAAATAAGAATAAAAAAGAACATTTTGAGACTGAAATTGCCTCAAAATAAGAACATTGAGGATGAGCAAAATTTTACTGGATCTTAAAACAAAAAAGTGTATAGAAATAAGAACAATTTCAGAACAATTTGATGCTCAAATCGCAAAAAAAAAAAAAAAATTAGAACAATGGGCCTCGGCCAAATTTACTGGTTCTTATAAAAAAAGTTTGTACACTCTTTTTATAAGAACATGAGGCCGAGATTTGCTCAAAATCTCAGAACATGCTAAGAACTAACCTGAGGCTGCATGAAGAGATATTAAGAACTTTTTTTCGGATACAGTACAAATTCATGAAAATTAAAATCATTTCTTCACTGTTATTTGTTTCTTTCCTGCAAACCAACTAGCTAAATGTACGTGTTACAGCTCATGTTCGTTGCATGTAAAGTTGATTGCAATTACATTGTATAACAAATGGAAATTGCTGCAGCCTAGTGTAGGGAATACATCTTTAGATAAACAGTGTCAGGTCTGACAGAGCAGAAGTATCTGGTGCACATGCTAATTTCCACTCCCAGCTAGTTTGTGCTGGTGTATGTTTACACCCCACTACGTGTACTAACTGATGTATGTAAGAACATTTTAAGAACATTTTAGGTTGAAACCCGCAAAATATTTAAGAACATTCAGCCTCGGCCCAAGAGCAAAGGTTCTTACAAAGAATGTTTTTATGTTTATGATTATAACAATGCATCGAAGATTGATTTCGGTAAATGTTCAAAATAATGTATAACAAATTTCAAAAACGTGTCATTTCTGAAGTAACTTTACTATTTTGTTTAAAAATTTTTAAGGCTATAAAAGTTTAAAAGTTTCTTTGAATCTAACGTTTTCGACATAAAAGTCATCTTCAGGGTTCAAACGTAAGGTTCAAAGAAACTTTTAAACTTTTATAGCCTTAAAAATTTTTAAACATTTTATTTTAAAGCGAACTTATGTCAAATATTTACTATTTTGGTTTTTACATAAATACAAGAGACGATAATACTAGGATTATATTCTCTCGATGTATAGTAACTTTAGCAACCAACAAACAAGACTGAATAGATTGTTATTAGTTTAACCGGGCACAGTTTTGGCAGTGTCTGCTGTAGAGTGAATTTTTAGAAAACCCAATTAAGTTTAATTTTAAATTTGAAGACTCGTTTTAACCCATTTTAGTACAACGCTCAGCTGTTGAAAGTCGAACATTTGGTTTGGGTTAGAAGGGGTGGAAGAATTTGAAAAGAAGAGCAATTTAAGCAAATATATAACTAAAGTTAGAAATATAGCAAAACAAAAAATTATGCAAAATATTATGCACTAACGAAAAATAAATGGCCGGTCGCTTGTTTCATTATAACTGCAGTGTAGTCAAAGATTGCAGCTACGTTCTGCATGTTGCATCGCCATTTCCAGCATCCAATCCGCGGGACGAGATGGAGGTGATCAAACCAGCAGTCGATGGAACCAAAAACGTTTTGGAAGCTTGTGCCGCTACAAAGGGAGCAGTGAAACGAGTCGTGTTAACGAGTTCTGTGGCTTCTATTTACGGTAACCTATTCGCTCCTCTGACATTTAAGATTTAAGATAATATGAGAATACTCAGTGCTGTGATTATTTGTTTATATGTTGTTAGACAGCTAACTAAAATTGTTCAATGTAGACAGAAAAGTCTAAAACTGAAATAATTTCCCGTTTTTCGTGGTTCATTTACGCCACGAAAGCGTGATCTCTAGCTCTACGTTATTTATAAGACTTTACGTCGTGCAATCTTCCCTGAAGCTATTTTCTGTTTTAGCTTCTTGAAGGAATGAGGAAACACATTTTTGTGACTAGATATTCTGTATGATAAAGTGATACTGGCTGAGAATTACGTTTTTCTAAAACAGCGGCCAACCCAGAGTCACGGCACGAGGAAGTACTGACAAATACTCAAATTACAGCGGCGCCATTTTTGTTTGGCCATTAGTTTTGCTTGTGTTATCTCAGTTGCAAGACTTATATTTTTGCTCTTGTTTTTGATTTTGTCTTACCGATCAATCGATAGTTCCGGTAACCTGGCTAGTCTGACCCCTTATGGTTATTCCAGGAAGCCAGGATCTATCGCGGTTTCAATTACCTTTCCTTTAAATAGTTTGTTTCTTAAATGCAACGTTGAGGTATAACTAAAACTAAAGGGTGTCGTTGTTATTGTTCTTGTTGTTATTGTTCTTGTTATTGTCGAACTTGTAAAAGTGAAGATTGCAGAAGAGCAATCAAAATACCGGATTGGAGCGAAAAAGGACGTAAATGGGAACGGGGAACTGTTGGTAAGAGTTGGGGAACGGTCAGTATGAGTCCGGTGGTGTGAGGAATCTGCAAATTCTTCGAAGGCTGGAGGATTACGCTCACTGCAGATAATGTAAGTATTGACGGGTCCTCGCTCCCAGTTTTAGCAACGTCCAACAGTGATGCCTTGCAGGGGGAAGGATTACTCGTGGTCTATGACGTTGACAGCGGAATAAAGGAAGAGCGCACGCACTGCTTTCTACACCTTCACACGCCATTTTTGTTTATGACAGGTGGCCGCTTGGACGAGAACAGGGACTTGACAGAGGAGGACTGGTCCATAGAGGAGAAGTGTACACCGTATGAGAAGAGCAAAACACTTGCAGAAAAAGCCGCTTGGGAGTTGGTCGGTTCACTTTCAGGTAATGGTTATCTTGTCTAATCCTTTGGTGCAGGACGGAGTTGAAAACGCAACTTGGGGTCTGTCGGTTCACCTAAAGGTTACGGTTATTAAGTTTAATAACCGTAACCTTTAGGTTACCCTCTGATCATTACCCTTGGTAAATGTCGTAGGACTGAGCTGGAAAAGCCTGCTTGGGGATCAGTTTGTTCACTTTCAGGGTAACGATTTTATCAGTGGTCTTATCTGTTAGTACAAGTTATAGCACAGGACTGAGCTGAAAAAATTGCGTTGGGACTGTCTGGTTCATATTCAGGTAGTGCTTTTAGTTCATGTTGTAAAAGAGGAATAAGCTGAAAACGACGCTTTGGAACTTGCTGGATCACCTTTGGGTAACGGCCCTTGGTACATGTCGTAGGACAGAACTGAACTGAAACTTTGGAGACAAAGAATTACCAGAAATGCCAAGTTGTGGTGCCATATTCTTGACACATGAAGGTTTAGTTAATAATCTACAAACACAGGAATTTCGTGGGATCTCGATCACAAATCGTTAACCAATTAATCAATTTGCCTTTTTGAAGGAAGTTTCGGAAGAAAATTTCGGATACTTCTCGCATTTTTTCTGCAGCACGTAACACTTAACGAACTCCTAGTTTGTAACTTTCCAATGGCCAGGATCGACTGTCTAATGATTGCAACCGTCTTTTTCGCAAAGACTCTTTATCTCACTCGAATGGCAACCCCAACCACAAGCCCTAAGCGTTGACCTGTTTTAAAGTACAGATTTCATGTACTAACGACAAGTTATTCAGCAATAAATTCGTTTCCCAGACACATCGTCTTCATCTGAAATGAGATGGATGTCCTAGCTAGTAGCCAACAGATGCATGCATTGATCAATGTCATCCAACAGATGAGGAGAAGTTCGAGTTGACCGTGATCAACCCTGGTTTAGTGTACGGACCAATCCTACAGGGTTCTTCGTGTACCAGCATGGAGGTTTGTCTCTCAAAACCTTTTCTTAACAGCTTCACGAAAGAATGTTCATAACTTATAAAAAACAAGGAACGCAAAAACAATATAAAACAATGCAACCTACTAGCCCGGCGGTAAATAATATATCAAAACCCGACACACCCAAAAACAAGACGAACAAGATACAATGCAATGCTGCGCATTACAATAAAGTAAAATACAACATAACACAATGCAATGTAATGCAAATGCAATGAAATGCAGTACGATTTTATACGATGCGGCACATAACATAATACATACCGAATCAACAAACGCAACAAAACTAGAACTTCCAAAAATAAATTCTGGGTTTATGTTTGTGTTGCGTGCAGATTCCCAGGCGATTACTACAGAGGGAAATGTCAATGATTCCGAGCATGCAGTATGCGGTGGTTGACGTGAGGGATGTTGCAAGAGCTCAAATAAAGGCCATGACTTATCCTCAGGCACCAGGTACAAGGGTTAGAATTGGTGTTAGGATTAGTGTAAGGCCGTTAAAGTTAGAGTTAGTGTTAGGTTAGCGTTGGGTTGGGGTTAGAATGAAGGTTAGGGATGTTGCAAGGCACATATGAAGGCCACGACTTTTTCTCAGGCACCAGGTACAGGTCTAGAGTTACGGTTCAGGTAAGGGATGTCGCAAGGCACACACGAAGGCCACGACTTTTTCTCAGGCACCAGGTAACAGATCTTTAGGGTTAGTGTTAAGGTTAGGAGCACACATATAAAGAGGATGACTCTTTCACAGGCGCCCGGTACGTGAATAGACCATTTTATCGTTACTGTCCAAAGGCAAGGGTTAGCGTTAAAGCCAGAGGAGGACTGGAGATGTTGAAAGAGCACACATAAGCCGGGGACATGACTCGTCCACAGGCTCAAGG
>JAOBYE010385535.1:0-14457 GCA_025403585.1 Parazoanthus swiftii
CTCGTCCTTGGCGTATAGTTCTTCTATGTATTCTCTCCATCTTTCTTTAATCTCTTCTGGATCAGTCAACAGATTTCCATCCTTGCTCGACACGCTTTTTTCGTTCAAGCCCAAGACCTGTAATTCATGTCTGTTCATTTCGTACTTGATGTTTTCTAGCTTCTTTTCTCTCCACATCGTTCTTACATTCCATGTACCCACTCTAATCATCTCATTTAGGGGTTTTCGCATATTGACGACCTGATAGGCCCCGTTCCCTCTCATGCCGGACGCGACACCTTGCCTCGCATAGGTCCCGTTAACGTCGTTACCAATATCGTTCAGTCTGTCTGTCATAAACTATAAGGAAAACAAGGGAGATGTTGCCAAGGTGGTTTCCCGTTGCCTTCCTCAGCCGCAGTGGCCGCCTGACTGGGCCTGATTGACCCTAACAAGTTCAACAGTTCATGTTAGCGTCCTGCTGCATACACCGTTGACCATGTAAGGCTCGTCCGCTGATGCAACTATTCGTCACGCTGCTGCCCATGACTTCTTGGGAGTCCACCCTTGCTTTTCCGTTTCCCTGGTGTGGGAGGCTAAGGGAGTGCTGACGCTTGCCTAAGGCGAGCTCCCAGACTAGCGGAGGGAAGGAGTCGTCTTACTTCTCCATTGTGAGAGGGCCCAGCCACTACTCACCCGCTGCCCACGTCTGAGTGTAAAGTGGAGAAATGTTTGATTTACGGATATGTTACGTAAAACGTGGAACAAGTTAGAAACGCGATATGCCAGAAAAATGAGTAGAAATTATAGAGTTATTAAAACAAAATTTTAAATGCTACTCAGTACACGAGGGGTAAGTAGTATCCTATAGTTCATCAATCTCGCTTACATTTGTTTTTTCGTTACCCGTTCATTAGTCAAATCTTGCTTTTTTTATCTATCGAGTGATTTATTGATTCACATGTCAAAATCCCAGTACATATTAAATGTTATTAGTTTGTGTCTCATTGCATATCGGTCTGTGTTATTCCTTATTCTTTCTTAGCTCAAAGAAATCTTCACTCGCGCTCGGTCCGGTAAAAAGGCAAAAGGATTCCGAAAAGTGAACGTCAAAGCTCTGCGGTGAGTCCTCAGTTGGTTCCGTAGACATTAGAAATAATAGCCAGTAATTTTTATTTAACGGAATTTGAGATTAATTGAAAATAATCTTTACTTTTTTATCTACAGGCCATTGAAGTACAATCAACAAAAGTGAGTACCCTATTAATCAGCTTTACTCAAACTTTAACGTTACCTTAATAGTTTTCTGAAATGATAAACTTGCGCCAAACCCTGTCTGTAGAATTGTTTAAGGGTTTCTTGCGAAATGTTCTACTTGCTGTTCAAACAATTTTAACTCAGTAAAGGTGCAGTTTGACTCGTTTTTGTGTAAAATTTAATCGAATACTAAAACCAGGGTGTTTGATGCTCTATACAGTCACCATGGAAACGGAGGATTCAATTGATGTACATAGGTTCAAAAGTGGAACAGATGCTGTAGAACATCCATTAAGAGTGTCATGATAAAATTGAAAAATCATTTAAAATTCAGTCACACATAAAAAATATAAAGGAGATGTGGTCAATCTTTTTTTTAGTCTACGATAGATACATTAAATACTAGTAATGTACATTATTCGTTTTTTTGCTATTTTTCCTTTATCTTTGCGATGTAAGCCAAAACCTTACGGCTCTTCCCCAGGCCCCCTGGTGTAGCCGTGCTGCTCTCCATCAAGTTCCGCTCGTTGAACTCGGACCCTACACTCAAATTTCAAAATTTTTTGCGGCCTTCTGAAAAACTACTGCACATGTCTTTAGAGATTCCAGGTAAGTTTTCCCTTGATTAAGTTGATTACTATCGTGATTAAAGGGTGGGCCATCAGATCTCCGGGGCAGGAGGTGGGCAGTTTTTTTGTGCAGGAATTTTTTTAAGTAGCTTTGGGGCTGCAGGATTATTTTCGGCTAATGCTGGGCTTGCACAATTTTTTTTCATTCGCACTTTCTCAATTTTAATAATATGACTCCAATTTGCTGTGCAGTCAGCACCAAGGAAAAGATGCAAACGCTAAAAACACCATACAATATAGTATATTACAAATAAAAGTATGTAACGCTTTGGTTAGCAGTAGGCCGAACATTGGCCATGGAAAATTTTTGTGAATATCACGCATCTTAGATTGCATTTCCTGCATTTTAGGAGATATTTTATTCAAAATTTACGTTCAAGTGTATTATCCCAGTTTAGCAACTTGTGGACGTGTCAAGTCAACACGATGTTTTTTAATGGTCGCACTTTTCATGACTTTTTTTTCTTAGTATTTTGCCTTCCATATTTATTTTTTGGTAACGGCCAACCACCCTCCCCGGAGGTCTGATGGTCCGCCCCTAAACAAATGCAACTGATATCTTCGGGAGCTAGCCCTAGGGTTACATATGCACAGTTTCTAATCAGTTATTATATTGAAAGATGCCGGTTGTTGCAATGGGCTGTAGCTTTTATTCACAGCTCAAATGTTAGGACACAAATCGAATACTGGATAGCGGAATTCTGGAGAGCCTATTCGTATGAAATATGGCTTAGCAATAGCTTTTCAATTACTGTAGTTTGTCTCGAAAGTGCCTTAAGGAAGCAAAGTATTTAAAAAAGGTTAATGTAGCGATAGCTACTGGTTACCTGGATTAACTATGAGATGTAAAATGAGCCTCGTAACCAGAGTTATCGGTTAATTGATCAAATCTACTGATTAAACACAAATTACCAAATCTATCGAGCAAATATCTTGACCAAATATATTGTTCATTCAAATATATTGACCAAGTATTTTGACCAAAACGGTTGTGTCTTTATCAACAGGGATCTCACACAGACTCAGAAGAGGTAAATATTGTTTTGATTTACTTTGGTTGTAAGGTAAACAATTTCCTCACAGATTGAGTAAGTTCCACAGATGCCGGTTGCAACTACATAGTTTAGCGCGCTGAGAAGCTTGAGATGCAGGGTTGGAGTTACAGTTAGGGCAAGGCTTCCCCAGCATGCCTGGTCGGATTTTATCGTTACTGTTCATTGTTTTTGCTAAGTTTAAATAGTTAGATAATCCATATTGTAATTATTTGTCACTTGCATTTCGGAAAAGTATGCACTTCATACACACTTTGCTTGTAAAATGAACTGAGTTTTTTTTAATTTCATCTGTTTTTTGACTCCAGCCTTTAAACTTAAAATATAATAAGTGTTTGTAACTAACTCCATAACAGTCTATTAGCGGTAATCACTGCTCCTACCCTTAGTAACTAATGTCCGGGGCATAAACCCCGACTTAATAACACCCATATCCATATATTAACAATAATAATAATAATAATAATAATATCAATAATAGTATTAATAACAAAAAAGAAGATGATGATAATAAAAATAATAACAATAATTGTGAAATTGTTAACAGATTTATGAATCTGTAGAATCATGCGAGACTGATTATAAAAGTGACACGAGAATGAACTTAATTAGCTTTATATCAACGAACGTTTAATTTAGTGACTTTACTTTAGTTTTACTAAGACCTTTGTCTTGTAATACACTTATTTTGTACCATTGTATTTTATATTGTAAAAGCTAGATAGAATGTATATCTTTCAAGTCCACATTTATTTATTGAGATTTTGCCAATAAAATTTACCATAATAATAGTAAAAAAGACCTTTTGAAAGAGGCTTCCGTTGTTAAGACAACAACAACAATTTATTTGCACCGTTTTGTACAAAAAAATAATATATCAAATTATACGTATAAAACTGGTCTTTTAGGAAGGTTCTCTAAAACAGAAAACACAGTTTAGAAAACAGGCAAATAAATAAATATATGAATAAAGAATAACTAAATATAAATAAATTAGTTAGTTTATACATATGTATGTAAAATAGGTATTTAAATAATAAAAAATAAAAAATAATAGATAGATAGGTAGAAAGATAGGTAGATTAAAAGATAGATAGATAAATATATGAAAATATATCCAAAAATTACACGATTTAACAAGTGGAAACATATAATTACTAAAAATGTATGCTAAACTACATGCTGGTTACTTAAAACCTCCATATTCACGTCCCGCAGTATCGAATGCGAATTTCTGTGCTGGTGCCTGTCATGCGCACTATAGCCAAGCCCAAGCGTACTGCAACAATCCTTACACCCTCCAGCAGGCCCAGTCCTCTTACTGTCCACTCGGCTGCAGTAGTACCCAGTCCAGTGTATGCCCTTCATATTGTCATCAAAGCTGCTGCAGTGCCACGTCATCAACACAAACGACGTCGCAATCGGTTCCTTACCCGGCAAGCAGTGCTACGTCAACAACACAGACGACGTCACAACCTGTTCCATATCCTGCTAGCAGTGCTTATCCCTCCCCCTACCCGGACCCCTACGCCTACCCGGCATCTGCTCCTTCAAGCGTACAGTACGTCCCCTCTGTGGATTACCAGGGTGCGACGGTTACAAGCTCGTATTGCCCCAGCACGTGCTATCAGTCAGACCCGTCCTGTTTGACGTATTGCGATGAGGAGTGCTGTCAACAGAACCCAACTCGAAAGCACCTGGAAAAATTAATTACTAAAATGAAAGGCAATATTGCTAGAATAAGGGGTTTGTTGGGGAGTGTTCAAAACGTTTCAGAACCACTAGGAGACGACTTTTCTGGATTGGGTTCCGGTTCAGGTTCAGGTGAAAACGCCAATCGCGATTTGAACAAAAATGCATCTTGTTCACCCCATTGTTTAAAAAATCCATCAAATTCCTGTTCTAAAACGTGCAGCGATAGCTGCTGCGCCAACCTGTTAAGAGAAGACTCGATTAACTTGGTCAGATCTATGGAAGCTCAACTAAGTGTTTTGGAAGAAAAGTATCACAATACCAAAACTCCACACCCGAAAATAGATTCATCGAAAAAATTTAAGCCGTATTTAGAAATTGATAACGAAAATCCCCAATACGATGGTCCATTGAAATCAAGTGACGAGTTTGGTGCGTATGTCGAACAGCCAATCACAGATGTTAATTATGAAGAAGAACAAAACCGACTTGCTGAATCATTAGAGAGAGAAAATGCCCTTCAAAGTGAGGACATAAACCAAATATACGCAACACCGCCACAAGTGGGCGATATTGCGCAACAGGAGACGCATGGCCAGCAAGGATTCGATGGACAGATTCCTTCTATAGAAGAAACGGTAAAACACACGTCGAGCAGTCGGTTACAAAGCGATCATTTTTCTGCTATAACAAAGCAACAAAAAACAGAGTTTGGAAGTGATCAAAATTCTGAAGCGGAAAATCAGTTTAAAAATCAAAATGATTTAGCTAATTTCCAAAACCTGTCTGCTGGCAATGATTTGAGTAAAGAGATGTTTGTTGGCATTGCTGGTCTCAATTCCACCGTCTCTGGAAAGAAAGAGAATTTAGAGAATCTTTCGAATGCAACCATTAGCAATCAACTTGAAGCCGAATTAAGTTCTCAAGCGATCGTTAACGAAAACGCCAAAAAGAAAACAGATATATTCAAGAACGCCAAAGTTCAAGTAAAGCAGAAAGTGAACGGAAACTTTAGAAATAAATATCATCTTAAAAACCATGATAAAAGCACTAAAAAAGCAAAAAGCAAAACTGTGCGAAAAAACTTGGATTAAAATTTTTGCAGGCAACAGGAAAAGATATGTTTCACACTTATTCTGTAAATGGGCTGTAAAGTCGGTACAAAGAGAGTAATTCCGTTTTATAGTCATCTCTTTTACGGTTGCGCTTTTTATTTACATAACGTCGAGTTTCGTGGAAAGAACGATTTAATGAGAAACTTAACGCACAATTTTGCAGTTTCGAAATGCTGATTACTTTAATACACAAATTGTTTGATAAACTGGTTCAAAATGAGCTCTCACTGACATGTGTTTATGCTCTGAAAAAGTTAATTTGAAGAAAACGACCTACAGAATTAAGCAAATAGCAATAATAACAATAATAATAATAATAATAATAATAATAACAACAATAACAATAATAGTAACTATATTTACGAATACCCTGCAGCAGCGTCAGGCTGAATTACGGTTTACAGAAGTTTAAAGTTTGAGGCTAAAACTAAGAAAGTGATGCTAAGATCTAAACAATATAAAAAACTACTGGAATACATGATGTTTTAAAGCTTTTCTTCAACCTTTCGGTTGTAAAACTGTGTTTTGAAGGCTTAGTCTGTTTTTCTAAGCTTGTGTGTGCTATAATTAAATTCAATACAATTGCTCTGTTACTATGTAATAATAGCACATGAAAGTTTTGTCAAGTTCAGTAAAGTGTAGTGGCGCGTTGAATAATAAATATGATAACATTTTAGTTTAATGCATGAACTGCAATTCATATAAACTATATAGCAGAGGCATGGACGCTATGCATATTTCAAAACCTAAAAACTTAAAAATAGAGTCTGGGGGTTAAGGCGAGGACAAATTTATTAAATCTTCTTTTTCATGTAATATTGTGTTTTATTGCCTATAAACGACAGTATCTTTGGTAAACATTATTAAAGACTTGCAACCAACTGGTACGATCCTTTGCTTGGGCTGTCCTTTTTCCAGTCCACGAAGTATACGGAGCTGAGCTGCGCTGAAGATGAGGCTCGAACATACATCTTCAAATGTCGAGAGAAGGAAAGAGGAGAAGAGGGAGAAGGGGAAGTAAAAGGCGGCGGAGAGGGATATCAGAGCGGGAGAGGAAGAGCGAGACGGAGAGGGAGATGAAGACGGAGAGTGAGAATGAGAGGGAAAGGGAGGGGAGACAGAGAATAATAGGAAGAGGGAGATAGAGAGGGGCGGAGGGAGATGGAGAGGAAGAGGGAGATGAAAAGGGAGAGGGCGTGAGAGAGAGGGAGAGAAAAAGCGAAATGGATAGGGAGACGAAGACGGAGAGGGAGGATAAGATAGAAAGGGAGATGGAGAGGTAGAGGTAGAGAGAGGGAGAAAGATTGAGAGCGGCGGAGAGAGATGGAAAGGAAGAAGAAATGGGAAATGGAAAAAGTGATGAAGAGGAAGAAGATCGGAAGGAAATGAAAGGTAGAGGAAGACAAAAGGGAGACGGTGACAGAGGGGGAGAGAAAGAGGAAGATGGAGACGGAGACGGAGATGGGGAGGGACGGAGGGAGATGGAGAAGGGGAATGAGAATGAAAGAGAGATAAGAAGGCAGAAGGACGCAGGGAGATGGAGACGGAGAGGGACAGGGAGATGGAGAGTGGCGGAGGGAGATGGAGACGGAGAGGAAGAGGGAGAGGAAAAGATTTGAAATAGATAAGCGGAAGAAAGACAAAGACGGAGAGGGAGAATGAAAGAGACGCAGCGAGATGAAGAGAAAGAGTAAGAGACAGAGGAACAAAGGGAGGTAAATAGGGAGAGCGTCACCACGGTGGCCATTAGTCTAACATGTTGTTAAACATATATAAGGAAATTTAAGCGCAATAAAGTAATATTGATATTAATGATAGCAATAATAATAATAATAATAACAATAATAGTAACAACAACAACAAAAATGACAATAATAATAATAATAATAATAATAATAGTTATAGTTGTAGTAATAATTAATAATGTTAATAAAAATAATATTAGTACTGATAAGCACAATGATACTAACTCTGCTTCGGTGTCAACTTTCTTTAGCTCAGTACATGGTACAAGCTAATTGGATAAACTACCTAAACTAAGATTCTAATGAAGAAACACCTTATACTGAAACTTAAGTGTTCTGCGAAAACCAGATGAGGATCGTGGAATGTGTTATTTTGCATTCTTTTACGTTGTGTTAAAAGACGAGGGACAACTATGCGAAAACTCTTGTTTGGACGCAAATAGTTAGCTCATTTTTTACCAAATGGAAACCAGCGGAGATTTTCGTAGGCGCATTAATGGCTAGTGCAGACAGGACGCCAAACCATAACAGAAAAGTTGAAGGCTGGTTGTGCACTTAATTGTTTCTGCTTGGGCCATATGTTTTCCAACTGTTCAGTATTGCTGTTTTATATGGTGTTAGTTCTTACAATGCATACTACCACCAGTACTATAACTAAATTTAAGTTGTCCGAGTTTTTATAGTTCTAAAAAACACAAACCTTAATTAAAATAACCAATTTAATACTGATTAGAAAACTTTATGTTTGCTTGTGAGCAAACGAATAGGCAAACATGGTGCTTGAAACACTGACTTTCAGCGTGATCCTAGACTTTGTCGTGCCCAGGCTCAAATACTGTCTGCTAGTTAGAAAGAGCGACCCTAAAACACTTATTCGCTACGAGAAAAGAACTCTAGGGTCATAACTGGTGGCCTAGGTTACCTCCAAGCTTGAAATTATTGGTTTCAATGAGCGCTGCTGTTGATGCAAATTTCGTCACAGTTATTCACTCTAATAGATATTAAAACCGTCTCAAAACCTTTGTTAGGAAATTGTTTCCTGTTGATCCGAAAGACTATTGGATGGTTTTCCTAGCAATAAAAACAGTTTCGTTGTTTCTCATGTATTTTTAACAGCAGCCGAGATGAAAGAATCCGGCGAAACTTATTGTTCATATTTGGAACCAGTTAGCACCTGATCAAGGAAACTATCAACATCGAGTGGAGCCGAGACGCGGCTTTTTGGTTGTTGAAGAAACTTTACAGTTGATTTAATACATTTATTTAAAACAAAAAAGGAAACAAGTATTCACTCAATAACTTACTAATAATTGAAAGACTACAAAGCAAGCTGTTGAGAAAAGGATTAATAAATTATCCAAGTACCAGCCATGTATGCCCGTTTGTGTATTTTTGGACGTCCTATCTGTGTATTAGTCTGGGAAAACTTTGCAGGTTTATTGCTCGTTATACTCAAAACAAACAATTTTATGAATCCAGCCGAAACTGCAGTAAACGTGGTTTTTAATATGAAGCGGTGACTTAAGTCAGCCTCCGAGGAAAAAAGGTATTGTGATGGTTTTCATTTTAGAAACATAATTTAGCCTTATATCAGCAATTCTGTTGATGTTCATTTACTCTTGTGGCCCGAAAGAGAGTTTGAGCTGAAAGTTTATCATTGTGATTTGAAAGCTATGGCTGAACAAACACGCCATTGAAAGCCGCTACAAACAATTGATTAAAGAAAATTGAAATCAGCGTTTAGTCAAGGACATCAAACACATGTCAAGCAATTTGAATACCATTCAAACAAGAGTTGCTTGAAGTAAAAGTAAATACAAACTATGGTACCTATCTATATATTTACGTATCTGATATATTCTAGCAAACCCTTAACAAAGACATTCCGTTTTTTCTGACTTTCCCTGTTATATTGTGCTAGACGTCTTTGTTCCCTGTGGCTGTACATCGTTTCTAACCATTTAAAGTTTCAAGATAGAAAACTTGAAAACTTTTGAATTTATTGAGCGAAATTACAGCTGCACAAGAAGGCAATAAGAACTGGCTCCGTGTACTAGTTGTTAGTCCATAAATGACTTATTGACTTGTAAGTATCTAATGACCTTGAAATCGATATGAGAACAACACCGTTTACGGCAATTGTTGCTTTTGACTTGTGTGATTATTCTGTAAATTCTGTAATGAGGTCACTTTTCTCAGCAATAATAATATATCTGTTAAGTAAAACTAGCTATTAGGAAAATTTTCGAATCTACATCATTTAGATTTTTAGCACGGGTCATTTTCTAACTAACCGCGGTTGTTTGGCAAATCGCAAAAATTCGTTGCCGCAGTACTTTTTTTCCAAATATAGGAATATATCGTTTTACTTAAGGCAAAATCTTATCAAAACTGCGAAAATGAAAATGCTGCAAACAGTAAGATATTATTGTTGTACTTAATATTTTACAGTAGTTTCACTAAAACCGTCAAAGTGACCGGTGAGACAAAACCAAAGAGCTCAAACAATTCACGTCACGCTGTCTGTTTTAAGTTTATCTCAAATCTTATCGTTAGAATGCCTTTGAATGTATACTGATACAATAACATCAAAAGCACTTCAGGCCCGTAGCCAGGATTTTTGTTGTCGTTTTGGTTTACAGTAGCACCAACTGTTACGATACACCTATTCGGGTTTCTTCATCGTTTTATTAAACCTACAAATGCGGACCTTTTTGGGTCCGTAGGGGCGTGCGTACGCACCCCGCGCACCCCCTGCCTACGGGCTTGCACTTCAAAGAAACTTTGAGGCTGCACGAGATCTTAGAAAAAATTAAAACCGCCTTCGCCGTTCAACCTTGGCCATACAGTCTTGCAAAACTGAACAAAGTGTTTAACAATAAAATAAAATGTTGCATTAATATAGCAATTGAGCGAAGATAAACAAGTTACAGTGCTAAGGGTATTAAATCTAAATTAGGTCAACGGAGCTAACTTTGACTTCCGTATCCTTAATTGCAGATCGGAAACTGAGTTAAGGCTACGTCATGTTTCTCGTGTGCATTTTGTTTGCTGTGCTGCAGAGTTCTGTACTGTACGAAGTGCGAGGTGATCCCCTTGACAGATGTTGTTCCCCGGAAAACTTAGCCAGGTTAAATGACTTCGATCTTCAAACCGTCAGTGAATGCTGTGGTAAAGCGGCCGAAGATACGTCGTCAGACGCCGTGGATGAAGAGCTCGTTCGGGACTGTTGTGGACAAAACCCGCGGCGGCACAGGCATAGAGACTCTGACTCTGATTCCGCCATAGCGCGAGGTACAAACATAGATCGGCTTAACCCCCTCGAATCATTTCTTCGGTGGTGTGCAGTGCCCTTCGTTAAACCCGTACCCGTTATTCAGATCAAACTATTATTAATTTTGCGAATTACCAAACTACCTAGTTTCAGAGCTGCCGCTAAAATGTGTATTCATTTTCAGGCCAGCCCTCAACAAGTTAATGTGCTGTACGGCCCACCCCGTATGTCTAGAAAACGATACCCATTTTCAGGCCAAAATATCGGCAAGATCTAAACCCCGTTTCAGATCAAAGAGGCTCTGAAACCACACCTTTGCAACTGCAAATGTACACACCTATGTATTTGAGTTGTACAAAACACAACAAATTGTTTCTCAAAGTTTTTTTATTTAATCAGCAGCAAGTCAACCCGGCAATTGTGACAAGCAGTAGACGGAGTTTCAGAAAAGGGCTGTCTTAAGGCCAAGTTATTTTTGTTTTGCAAATTGCTATGCAACTCGCACGACAACAGAACCATATATGGGAGATGCATAAGACAGTTTACATCCTGCAATTTCTCTTGCAATGTTGCAAAACGCAAAGTTTAATTCAACTACGCCTGCAACTTGCAGTCGTGTTACGCGGTGGATAACATGGACAATGTTTTCCTGCAACTTGTTTCACAACGACGTTACGCTTCAAGTTGCGAGATAAATTTCCTAGTTTAACAGACCATGCTTCCTTAACTAGCAGCAAAGGGTTGTTTTGCACTGCATAAACGGCGTTTCCCTTCTTTGTGTTTCAGGTCGCATCTGCCGCCGCCCCGTGGATCTCATGTTCGCCGTGGACGCATCTGGCAGCGTTGGAAGATACGGCTTCAAACGGGAACTGGATTTTGTTATCGGTGTAGCGCAGATGTTTGGTATTGAACGGGGCAAAACCCACGCAGCGGTCCTGACCTACAGTAACTATGTGAGACTGCAATTTGGTCTGAAGCAGTATTACTCCCTGGGCAGTTTTGCAAGGGCGGTCAGGCGGATTCGATACTCACGTGGTACAACAAGGATTGACCTCGCATTGAAGTGAGTTTTTTTGACATGATGCGTTACAATTCTCAACCTGAGGATTGCTTATAAGCAATCTATAGATGCAAGAAGCCTTTTATAAGACTTTTATAAACCGAAATTTGAAATGTAAACATTTCATCTACTATCCATAAGCCAATCAGAGTGCGAACTTATACATGCCCTATTTTGTCAAGTTTTTAAATATTAAGCTTCTTTCTGTTTAGCTACCACAATACCTCGTAGAGTGAAAGACAGATACGGCTGAGGGACCCGAAAAATGGCTTCGTCATATCGGTGGTTATTTCATTATAAACAAAGCTCCACTAAAACAAAGTTAATATAAAACATCAGGTTGGCAATAATAAGGTAAAAGTGAACACTGACAGACTTTGGCAAGTTTTGACAAAGCGCAACAGCATGAAAAGAACGAGGTGCAGTATTTGTATTATTGAGAGGCACTGAAGACAAGTGCTGGTCATCGGAGCGAGAGGTCGATCTTCAGTGAAATCAACTCATAGTTGTGTTTCGACTTTTCGTCATACCTTGTAGCTTGAGCCTTTAAGACGAAGCACTGCTGAAAGTTGGAGGGGTGAGGGAGTAAACAATGCCTTGCTGGTTTTCATTGATTAAGGGTGTTTAAAGCTCAAGCTACGAGGAATAACAAAAATTGAAATAAACGTCGAAGTAATTAAAGCCTAGCTCGCACTATACATCTAAACGCGCACAATGAAGATTCAGGCACAAAAATATAGAAAATACTCTTGAAAAGAAAATATCTTTTTTCTTGTGCACTTCTTGCTGTTGAACTTGTTTTATGAACTTTTAGCGCTAAATCGAAGTGGAGCAAGTGCAAATACAAACTAAAACTCAAGCCAGAAACAAAGAAACTATGCGTGAGAGACCGCTTTGCTTTGGTTGTTTGCGCCTTCCTTGCGCTTGTGTCTACGCTGGTACTTACCTCACTATTTATGAACAATCCTTAACCGACTGATCTGGTTGCTGAAACGTAGGGATAATCACAGCACATCGTATCAAGTCCGTCGTGAGTAATTAAATGGACAAATTGATTGCGTTTTACGGGAACGAAACAAAAGTTTCACTACTAAGATTACTGACGCGTTACAGTGAAGTCCGATATAACGAAGTCCTCGTTTTAACGAAGTATTTTTTCTACCCAGGACATTCTCTGTGATAAGAAACTTACGACGAGAGGTACCCAAGATCCTATTCGTCATGACTGATGGACACCAGACTAAAACACGTGACTCCATACCGCTGGACAAGGCCGTGTTGCCATTGAGACGGCTTGGCGTCCGCGTTTTCGCTATCGGCATTGGACGTAATGTGAATGTGAGAGAGTTGAGGCTCATTACCGAGAAAACAAATGATGTGTTCATGGCCAGTTCCTTTGTGACCCTTAAGAGCAAAATAGCAAAGATGGCTGCCGCAGCATGCGCAGTAGGTAATGACATCATTAAATGCTTTGTTGCTCTAACTTTCTATTGTGCTTGCATTTTAAACTTTTGCACTTACACTGCATACCTTTACCGTTTTACACTTTGCATTTTACAAATAAGGACTTTATTCTGATAGAGATAAAGCTTGCACTCCATAGGTTTACACCCAACTCAAAAAGAGTCACTAAAACCATGAAATACTGCAAAGAAGGAGAAGGCCTTAAAATATCTTGCTCTGGGTGCATTTCATAATGCCATTTGTGGAAGCCGAGAGCATTTCTGGACACACACTTAACTTGTTTGGAGAATTTGCAACTTGTAGTGTTTAAAAAAGGTCCAGCTGGTTAATTGGTGGAAACAAAAGATTAGGAAAAGTCTAGGTTTTGAGAGCCGAGTATCCGGCTGCCCTTTGCAAGTAGACAGCTAGGACGTGAGGAAACCATCAAACTGCCAGTGACGATTTCATATCCTGGACTGACTTTAAGCCACGTGATTTGCATTGCAGCAATCCCCCAGCCGTTCGCGTTGTATCCGCTCAACCGCCAACAGCAAGCGAGGGACTACAGCGGGAACAAAGCACCTACTGGCCACCACCGAAACGTTGCACTCGCCCGAGGGCCGTATGGACGAATGGGTGGGGCCTACATGTTAAAGGGGCACGGCAGTTATGTGGAGGTAATAGGATTTCTATGGAATACTCTCCAACATGTTAGCTCGTGATGAAAGAGAGAAGAAGTACCGTCCACAGCTAAAGCGGGGTTGAGTGGGGTGGTGGTGGTTGAATGATGGTGGAAATGGAGCAACCTAAAATGTTGTAGTAATACTAGTAAATATTCAACATGTTGTTCGTCATCCTTAATCTCATCAAAGTATATGAACATACTAACTTTTTTTGAAAGAAATAAACTTCTATTCGTATAAAAATTGATTAAATAACGTATCTAAGCTGACAACTTAAGAATTGTTTCCTTAGTATAACAATGATAATATGAAATAAACTGCGATTGTTGTGATAGATCAACTAAAAACGGTAGCAAGAAGATAAGACTGAAGATATAAGCCCTGGAGTAGTTCTTGTTGCATATTTACCTGAGCAACTTGCTTTAATGATCCTCAGTAACTTGTTGCTTTATTTTGTGGTTTCATTCTAGTTTCCCAACCGAGCAGGCGGTAAGATCGACACTCGCCGCTCCCTCACTATATCTGTAC
>JAOBYE010385868.1:0-14456 GCA_025403585.1 Parazoanthus swiftii
TTAAAATTCAGCAGCCGTCTTCGTCGACGTTCCCTTTCTCGTTGCTTAAGCTCTCTATTGAGAACGAGAAGACCGATCCACACGTGACAGCGCTTTGCGCTCTGCATGATTGGCTGAACGTGACAGCGCTTTCTGTTCTGATTGGTTCAGGTGTTTCCTGTCTGAATCAGGAAAAATAAAAGACCCGAATTTAATACTCGCTCGCCTACGGCCGCGAGTAATAACATTTGCCTAAAACATATCTTCGTGAAAAAACTTACAGAGTTCAGCCCGGTTGGTGGTACCGAAATTCTTCTTCAGTTTCCAGTTTTTTCGCTTGGTAGGTTTAGTTTAAAAATTAGTCTGTTCCGGCACAAATACACTGATTTATACGGGTACCAAGTCTCTCAGTCGACAATATAACTCATCAAAGTTGAATTTTAAATTAATATCTTTAACCCTCTTGTCGCATATCAATGTATCATCCAGCGTTAACGAAGTTTCAACAGCTTAACAAAATGTTTGAATTCTAGTACATATTTCGCCCACCATGAAATTGGCAAATCAACTGGCTTTACGAATTTTACAAAATAGATGTACGAGGAATTTCCCACGTAATGTATAAATTCCCCTTATTTGGTTTTGGCAAAACTTTACACAGACAACACAGTTCGATAAATGTATTTAATTACAGCAAACGACCCAAATTAACGACCCAAATTACAAACATCTGTTGCAGTGAAGGTTTATATATTTTTTACCCTATTAAAAATAAAAATTGGCGGACAAATCCTAGCTTATAAATTTTTCTTTTGGGGTCTATTTTTCAGTTTCGCTTTCTATTTGTCGCGGGATATCCATTTTAGAACGCTTTCACGTTGAAAAAGAGTTTTTCATTAAATGTTTGGATTTTGTCATTACACAAAACTACAGTCGTTTCACTGCAAAACAGAGACTCAAACACTTTGGAACAGACATTGTCACTTACTTTTCGTTGATTTGTTGCAAAAGAACTTCGTCGACATTGAGCGGTTGGCATATGTCTTTAATCAACAGACTGCTCAAAGGCTCGTCGAGCTCGTAAATTCCCTTGTACTTGTCACCAATGGAAGATGTGAACAGGACAGACCTTGCTTTTATCTGTACTTTTGCCAGTGGACGGCTTTCTTCTCTGTTTCGTTGTCGCTCGACCCCAAAGCCTTTCTTTTCTTCACAACTGTTGTTGTTTGAACTCAGCTTAAGCCCGGATCTCGCGGAACGTCGTCTCCTAGAATCGTACACGTGCTGAATGTTCACAATACCCGCAAATGTTTCCTCGTTCTCATAAGGAATTCGTCTCCCAAGACCACGTGAAAATTCTGTCTGAACTACCATCTCTGGAATCGGAGGTTTTTCGGGCTCCACGACTTCTGACGTTTTTACCGATATGTCGTCTGCTTTTTTCTTGGCTGGACCTTGCGATTTCCTACCAAAGAACTTTGCCAATTTGAAGGAAAAAAAACGTTTTGGCATGTTTTCAAAGACAAGTATGAACTACACTGGCTGTCTTCTCTTACCCTCTCCCTTAAAACTAAACTTTTAGTAACTCCTACAGTGATCAGGAAGGATAGCTTTGCGCCAGAGGCTTTGCCCTAAAAAACGCTATTTCTTTTACAGCTGGCTCACATGATTGGCTGGGTCACGTGCCGGCATTACTTTATTTGACATGGAGTCACGTGCCTTTTGAATACGGTATGAGGACAAAGAGAAGATTGTTTAAGAAATGGTCAATCAGCGGCGAAGCCAGCCAGTAGGCCTACAGGCCGGAGCCTTCAAATTATTTTTACAGGAAAAAAACAGTATTAAAATAATTGTTTTAATTACATTGATTGAACTAGTAGTTAGCAATGCTAATTCAAGTGTATTTCGCTAACTATAGAGATCAAAATGTTTCAAGAAAATGTTTTCATCACTATATTATGGAAAACAGGTCATTTGCTTCAAGTTTTAGCAAAGTTCAAAGGCTGACTTCTCAGTGTTGTTTCAGTCAAAAGAAATAATACAGGGAAGAATTTAAGTAATGTTACGTGACTTAACGTGAAAAGGCCAAAGCCAAAAAGAAAGCAAAATCACCGAGAAATAAAAGACAAATAATTCTCCAATTTACCCACCAAATCCGTGCGCGCGTGTATGCAACTGGACCCCGGACAAAGATCCGGAAAATGGATAAATTTCTCAAACCAAACAGCTGTAGGGGCGAACAACCTTTGGTTTAGCTACCTCACTTCTTTCGGCAGCAAAAGAAGAAAGTGAACGGATTTTTAAAATTACCTGTTATATTTCTTGTTTTGCAACTAATGTTACCTGGTTAATACTCGTTGTGGATGATAGAATTCGCCCTAAATCGACTTGTGTACCCGTTTATCATTCAGTCAAAAGAAAAACAACTGTTGAACGATTTGCTGTTTTAACTAGTTAGAAAAATGATTACAATATAGTTTCAAGCAATGTTTAAAGCGCAGCTTGTCTGTCAGTTATATAGTTTTCTTTTCTTGCGATTGTGGCCCAATGGCATTTAACATTTAGGAATACTAGCTGATCCTGTATATGATAACACTAAAATCGTTAAGTTGATGCTAGGTCGAGAGCACATCAAGCCTCAAATGATTGAACTCCGTTGATTTTCAAATGATTATCAATACAATAATTTACTCTCAACTTTCTAGAAGTACGATTTCCCTGACCCCTGAACATTTGAAAAAAACCCTATGTCAGCAGTGACGGATCCAAGGATTCTACACTACTTGGATTCACAATTTCACAAAATGCCAAAAACTAAAATATTGGTTCGGGAGGAATACCTGCGCTAGGGTTTATGATTTTAGTGCATTTCTGGCGATTTGAGAAACGCAATTTTTAAGGCGCTCGCTCGCCATGGGCCTACAAAATTTTCAGATCCGTGCTGCGCCACTGTTCATGCTTAGCGTGCGTCTATCGAGTTATGGATGCACGCGGGAAGTTGGGAGAGCACAAGGGAAGCGTTTGAGTGGCAGCAGGCGGAGCCTCTCCCTCTACTATGAAACAAATCACCCGTCGCACGTTATATACCACGAAAAGTGCAGCTGCCAAGCTAATTATAAAGGTGAAACTTCTTGCAATTTACAGAGCGCATCAGCGAACACCAAGACACCTCAAAGCTTTCGGAGCCTGTTCGACATCTCTCATTAAATCTCAACCACTCAGTTCACGTGGAAAGTCATCGCTCCCCCTTACGTCGCATCCTCGAAGCTTTAAATATTGCAAACTCCGTCCTATTGTACCTGGGGGGGCAGAAAGTGCCCGCTCCGATTTCAATCGTCGAGAACTTTCTTGTTATTCACGATATAGCCACCAAATTTGGTCACTTTTCCTAAACTTTATTGGAGAACACAATTTTAGAAAAAAATTGAGTCAAGGGTAAAACGTGTTGCCATAGCAACACGATTTTCGAAGCCATATTTACGTTTAAATTTTGACTTTCTTTTTATTTTTTTTTCAAATTTTAAAGAAATATTTCAAATAACTGATAACTCTTAGTCTTGAAATAAATTATGCGACAATCTTGAAACATAGGTGGCTTTGCACGTGATTTGTGACGTCATAGGTATTGCGCAATACCATTTTATGAAACCCGAGATGGCGGCCATATATTTTGCACTATGTTAAGTTTTGGCAACATTTAAAACAGTGTTTTTGAAGACAATAATAATGTTGCAGTTTAAGAGCTACTGCGAGATTTGAACATTGAAACTTCCTCAAAAAACATACTTTGCTGGCCTTTTTTAAAAAAATACTGTCATGTATACTAAAAGCGTAGTTTCATTAGCTTTTGATAACATTTATTTGTCATTTTTTGAAGTCCGGAACGTCCCAGATGTTTTTGCTTCCGATCAGTAAAATTTGATAGAAACGCCAAATTTTTTACATTTATGACGTCATTATGACGTCACGTGTCAATTAAGTTACATCAAATTAATTGGTTTGCGATTATTTATTAGTCTACCAAATTTCATTCCGATATGTCCAGACGATCGGCAGTTTCTCACGTGACCTCAGTAAGCCAATCAGAGCGCGCCGCCTCGATTTGGCGTATGGCACCATCCCAGAAAGCAATTCAGGCAGAAAAACACAGGAGTCGTGATTTTGGAATTTGAACGCCATTTTGGAAAAGCAACCACGCGCACAAGGAGTTGTGGGATGGTGCCATATGCCAGAATCAGTCCAGCATCCCTTACGCGCCTGGTCCGTTCACCTGGGTTGAATAGTTTCAGAGTAATGGGCCGCGGGCACTTTCTGCCCCCTTCCCCCCCAGGCCCAGGAACCCCAAAAAAGCCCAGGTACAATAGGGTTAAACAAACAAGTTCAAGCCTTCCCTTTGTCACTTTTCCCTTCGGGAATCACTTAATCAATAACTACATGCAATACTTCCACGGTTCATACACCCGCTGAAGATGACCTTATGCGGAAAACATTCGTGTGTTTTTAACCTTTAAAATATTTACCAATAGTATATTTACCTTTAATAAATCGTCCGTAGAAAGTTCGTTGCATGGTAGTGACAATGTTCGTCTATAGTATGCCCGTTAGCCGCAGAAATACTCGAAAACCGAGCAAACGAGAAAAGCAGTTAAACAAATCCGTAACACTTCCTGCTTTTTCCCGCCTCAATGCTTTAAGGCTTGGTCGCCAAGTTCAAAACCGGAAGCCCGAACAAAAAATGGAAACGGAAAGGTTGTAGCATTTACACATTCACCATATTTTTTTTCTCATTTCAATTCACATAAATTCCCTTTCTTGTTTTACTTTTACATTTTTTGCTTTTTTTAAAATTTGCTTTCATTACGTTATGGAGACGACGACGTCACGTGGAAAGCAATTTAACAGTGTCAAACTTCGAACCGCGTTGACTCATCCTTGGTCTTGTCTACCTTCCACATTTAGAGTAGGGAAGTCTTGCCTATGAATGATCTTGTTCCCAGAGAAGTTTTTAGACGAGCTCAGCCTATTAATTGCCAACGGGCACCCTACATTTACGGCCACAAAAGACTGACTAAAACCATCCAATGAGAATCATTCAATAGATTTGGTGTGTGACAGGGGGGGGGGAATGAGCGTATAAATTTTTGACAAAAAGAGGCAACCAATTACGTATTCGTCTTTCTATTTCCAACAAAGTTATTTTGTTCTACGAGCCAGTTTCCTGATAGAATGTCGCGACTCCAGTCTAAAAAGAGGAAGTACGATTCTCAATTAACGCTTGACACAAACCAGACTTTTTCACGGTTTTCCAAGTTTTCGAAAACCATCATGACTGTTGAAAATAGCATCTTTTTTGTTTTATTTTATTTATTCATTGTTAAGCTTAAAATAAAGCAAATTACAAAAGGCAGAGCAAAACAAAACAGAAAAGCATTGGCACTTTAAGATGCACATTTCAACAGTGTTCTTTTCAAGTATCAAAAGTCAGAAAGATCACAGACAAGGTGTGTTATTTCTTGATTTGAATAAGAGGATAATTGACACATTTAACATCAGACCAACGCTTTGTCATTGTGCCAACGATCGTCCACTTATCCGCGTCTCTGTCGTAACGCTCAATTGCATTTGTGGATCCACTGCCCCCAAACACGAACAAGATTCCTTGAAGAACACCAATGGCGAAATCTCGTCGTGCTTGATTGAGGGAAGCGACGAACCTCCAAGAGTTTGTCACGGGCTCGTAGACCTCCACCGTCTTGAGTGGAGTCATAACTTGGTCCGTCCCACCAATGACATAAAGACACCTATCAAGCACTGCTGCCTGGTGCCTGAACCTCTCAGTATGCATGGGTGCCACATTCGTCCAGTTGTTAGTTGCGGGGTTGTAGCATTCAACATCAGCAATCGCTCTGTTCCCTGGCAATGTTGTACCACCCAGAGTATAAACCTTTCCTAACAGGGTCGCAACTGCATGGTAACTCCTTCTGATCTTAGTCTTGGGTAGCGCCATCCATGTTCGTGTGGAAACATCAAAACATTTTGCCCTCCTACCTCCCCCAACAACATATATATAACCCATGCCCTCACAGACAGCCGTCTCGGACTCTTTGAGCCCGTTACTAACTTGCGTCCAGGCATTGAGTTTGGAATCATATTTCTCTACTCTGATACCACCACCCATTACTGTGTACAGTTCACCCTTAACTACCACAGCGACACCTGTAGTTTGGGCCATGCCCTCCACTGGCATACACGAGCCACTCTCAAGATCAAACATCTCTATTCGAGTTGTCGCCTCTCCAATGAGATAAAGCACGTTTGGAGCTTTCCTAGGAGTGGCCAGTGCTAGCATTCGCGGGTCGGCCTCCCTCTTTGGTGTTGAGTAGAATGAAATTGCAGATTTAACTTGGTTTTTCCACCTCTCCACTTGTTGAATGAGGCTATTGTGGAGAACAGTTTCTTCCAGGAGCATTTTGGACATACATGGAAAACGAACATGGGCCATGATATCCTACGAACAAGATAACCAAGTTAATACAATTATTTATTAAGCAAAAAATGAGTTGCTCTACTTTTAGCAATTTCAACCATTGATTAATTTGAATTCAAACATTAGCCAAAGACCGAACATTTCACTGTTCGTACTCTTTCCGTAAACACTAAAACTGTCGCTCTTCCTTTGTTTACGGTTTGGTTTTATAATAAGGTGTTCGACAGTATTCTTATCGTTTCAGTGAAAACTTAATAAAATACTGAGCAGATACACGGAGGACTTTCAATGCCCCATAGATGCACGATCCATTTATCTATTGACTAAATATAGTTGTTACAGTTCGACTGGGTTAGTTTGAATGAAGTTCTGTATAACACATAAAGAAAAGTAAAAGAATGAATATATATTGAAGTACAAAAAGTATACAAAACATAAGTGGAAAACTGAATCAAGAAAACGAAAGCAATGCTGGCTTTGTGCTCTAGAAATTCTTCCTTTATGTGAACTGGAGAAAGGCTCGAAGTTGATTGATGTAATGTTTTATCAGAGTGAAAGTTCAATAGGTTAGGGAAAACTCTGAATTTCAAGGGTCTTCTTGAGTGCTTTTGCAATCAAGTAATTCTCACTTAACGTTCAAGGCATTTAAGCACAGACCTTCAATTTCTAAGGCTTGTTTCATGTGTCAACATTGACAACAATATGAAACAAATAGTCCATCAAAACAACCTAAAAACCGTCAGCCTAAATGTAAACTTAGTCATTTTCAAAATGGCAAGTTACATGTAATTTTGAGTCAGGGGTGGGTCACGAAATTTCAGAAAAGAGGGCCCAAACTAGTATCTTTGGAAGGGATAGGGTCAAAAAAAAGGTATCTGTGCTCCAAAAACATCTTTCAGGGCTTTTTCATAAAATAATTATTTCCAAAATTGCCAAAATGGCCCTGTTGGCCCCTTTCCTAAATACCGTATTTTGTCGATTAAACGCCGGACCCCGATTAAACGCCGGCCTCGTTTAAACGCCGGGTCAAAACTGATAATTTTTAAATAAACGCCGGGGGCGTTTGTTCGAGGTCCCGGCGTTTATTTGCGTCGAGTCAACGCTGCGCTGGGACAAGGTGCTCCCGTAGATGAAAACGACCCATTCGCGGATCTAGAGCTGGACATTTTCGAAGAAGAACGTAACGAGATTGTTGTCCACGAAGATTTAGCCGATTAGAACAAACATTATTGCGAACGTTTGTTGATACAAACGTAAAGGACGTTGGCGACATTGCCGTTTTTAAACTTTAAACGTTTTGTTCTGTTTGCATAAATACTGATTACAATATACGCGTGCCGTATGTAATGCCGTATGTATGAGACTGATACAGGGACTTTATGTCAGGTCGGGTCCAAGGGAGAAATCGTCCCGCCTTGACAAACTGCGCACGGATCTCAAAGAATGTGAAATAATAAATCAACCCAAAAATGATGAAAATTTTACTTCATTAATTAACGCCGGACCCCGATTGAACGCCGGCATCAAATAAACGCCGGGTCCCTGAGGTCAATTTTTAAAAAAACGCCGGGGGCGTTTAATCGAGAAAATACGGTATACCCCCAAATGGAAACTTCTAACTTTACAAGGTATACTTTAAAAAGGATCTGAAAAGCTCTGAAAGCTCTTATGCTGTTTTATCACTGTCAGAAATGGCATTGCACTGACTGTTTTTGCAGCCCGAAACTTTGTTGCATGCCGCCACACACCTGCATCTCCTCACCTAGGTGTGCAATGACCAAGGAGTATAGGTCTGACATTTTCTGTGGAAAATGCCTGTCTGGCATGTGATTCAAGCTTTTTAAGCATATTGCCAAGGTAATTACTCCTACACATGAAGAAAAACTACTGGTATGTTCAGAAAGTATGTACTACCAAAAGATACATGTATAGACTGGCCAAACCCTTCAACCATGGGATGGGATAAAACAATTAAAAGCTAAGGGAATGTCTCAAGTGTTATATATGCTTCCGGTTCACTGGGGCTAAATGATCATTGTAAAGCGCCTTTGAATATGTATATAAAAAGGGCGCTATATAAATGCTTCACTTTTACTTTACTTTACTTTAAAAACCACGTCATGATCTGGTATTCAAAAATATCCAAGGACTTTGAGTTCTTGACATTGGCTGGCACTGAGTTTCACAGATCCAGGAGAAGAGACAGAAAGGGAGCTCTTACAATAGGTTCTGAATATTACACTGTATTATCATGATTGTTTCTGTTTGTTGTTTTTGTTGTTCTTGTTGTTCTTATTATAATTACTGTGTTTATTATTGTTGTTGAGATTATAGGGTGACTATTATTATTATTATTATGTTTATTATTATTATTATTATTGTTGTTGGTGTAGTTGTTATTATTATTATTATGTTACTTTATTATTATGTTTATTATTATTATTGTTGTTGTTATTATTATTATTATTATTATTATGTTTATGTTTATGTTTATTATTATTATTATTATGTTTATTATTATTAAGGCACTATTCCCCAGATACTGAAACAGCACTTATTCTTGGCTTGGCTTCGCAAACGAAGTTTTAAGGGAGTTGTCCACACCTGATGCAAGCTTGCTGGTGGCTGTCAAGGCCGATTCATGACAGGCACACTTGGCCACAGCGGCTGCAGGGGAATGATGAATCCAGGGTTGGTGCTGTGACTTTTCCTCCTACTGCACTTTTCCTCAATGGCAGCCCTGCAGTTGCTCTCAAAGGAGGAGACTGACTGGTAAACAGCATGTCACCAGGCCTCTTGGTCAGCAGCAAGGGATGAACACTGTCAAAGGTCAGTGTGACAGGTAGACAGGGATGAAATTATTGTTATTACTGTTATTATTATTATTATCATTATTATTATTATTGTTATTGTTATAATAATAATAATAATAATAATAATTATTATTATTATTACTATTATCATATGATTGCTGCACCTCACCTGGTATTTCAGTCTCTCGTGGTCGTGTCTGTACCACCTTGTGACTGCCTCAAATACTTCATCCTCTGCCGTGACATGAAGTGTGTCACCTTTCACAATGTCCAAAAGCTGCTGTGCTGGAATTAAAACAAATTCTTCCTCCTTACACAAATCCATGAAGTTCCAGTGAATAAACATATCGACTTTAGCCTTCAGATTGCCGAGAGAATACTGCATTGCAAGCGATTGAATTCCAAGACAATTGGAGACAGTTATCTGATCTTGTAGGTATTCTCCACATTGCTCCACAACTGTTGGTATCTGAAAAAGACTTGCTGCAGCTAGAATATCTTCAGCATTCGTAGCATTCACTTTGAGTTTAGCAGTATAAAAATAATCAATCATTGACTCAACTGCTCCTGCATCACAGTCTTTGAGAGAGATCGTGCCCATGAGGGACTCGGCAAAGCCAGTTGTCAACATTGCACGAAAATAAGGACTACAAGCTGCAAGTACGACTCGATGAACACGGATTTCCTTTCCATTGACTTCCACGGTCATATCACACAGTTCTTCGAACTGACGCATTTCGTGAAATGCTTCGAATGCCAATTTCTGGTGATGGCCCTCGACGACCTTTTCTGATTCCATATTCGAATCAGCCATGTCTACTCCCTCGATCTCTGCCTCTGGGAAATGGTCAACCACTGACACTACTGCTAGGACTTGATCTTCTTATTTCAGGTATGACTCATTCAGATTCATCCGCAAAATGGGCAAAATGTGGTTTCCTACTTTTTAAAGGCAGTAATTTCCACAAATTCCCACAAAATCGCTGAATTATTTGAGGCTGGGAACGAGTCTTGCCAACTGACCGTATTGCTCGCGGGCCCAACAACAACACCAAAAAATGGCGGATTCTTCTTCGAATGAGGATCACATTGGAGTAGTTTTACTTGAAAAAGTCAAGGAAATCGAGAAACGATGCAAAGATCTACAGGATGACTGTAAAGGTTCTTTTAGTTTTCAATTTGTTTTACTTGTTAATGTAAGAAACAGATTAATAAATCTTAAAATGGAATGAAAATATCAAAATAGCAGATCAAAGCTGAGTCTTGTAATGCACTTGTCTTTAGGGTTTCAAGTTTTAAAACTTATTTTCTGTACAGTGCTTTGCTGTATAGTCTGTACGGTGATGTCCAGATGGTAATCTTGGATGTACATGACCCGATTTTTTGAACTCGGACGAATCGGATTTAAACATACTGTAAGTGCAATGGGAAAAGCACGTAATTTTTACTTTCCTTGGTTTGCAGTAAATGCGCTAAGGATATAAAGTTTCAGTACTTCTATACTGGACGTTGCCACGCTATGTAACCTGTACTGTGGTGTCCAAATGATAAGTTTGCATGTACGTGTCACGATGTTTCAGACTCGGACGAAGCGGAACTAATAGGACGAGCTGGTTTCCTTTGCAACAAATGCATTACGTTGCTCAACTCGCGGTGAGTGGTTATCACCATGTACGTAGTGTTCAAAGACAATATAGTATAAACTGTACATGCCAGTAACTTTTTACTTTCAGTTTCTGTAGAGGCAGGGGAGCACGTGCGGTGCACATAAGGCCATAAGTGCACATGTTCCATAGATTTGACTTTTAAGAGTCCAATTAAGTTTATGATATTTTTGGAACATGCTGGCTTTGTTTATGGATTTTAGAGGAGAAACATGGAGTATGGAAATCTTTAGTACCTTGCCGCACTTGGTTCCCTCCCCCCCACCAACAAAATTCATGCTTATGGGCCTGCTGTGTACTATTGTATATAGAACAGGTAGCTAGAAAAGAGATTAGGTGAATTCGTGGGAGCTTATAGTAATAAATGAGAGCAATTGCAGAATACCCTGGCTCAACCAGACAGTTACATAGCAAAATGCACTGTACAGTGCAAAGTTTTCAATAGAATGAGAAATAAGCAGAATAAAGTATAAGTTGATCTGGGGTATTCTGGTGTCATTGAATATTCAATGGTTCTTTTCTTTTCCTGATTGACATATTCAGTGTCAACATAATAATAGTAATAACTGACGTACTATCAGTATATGTATCAGAATTTAGAAAAATCAATCTCACCTGACTCAATGACTGACATTTGTATCAAGTTTTTGTTCCTTCAGTAATGTAGCTTGTTATAGATTGAGTACTGACATAATTATTATGTACAGTTTTTAAGATGCAGAGTGACTTATTTATCTAACTTTACAATATTTTGCACAAATTATAATTATAGTTCAGGGCATCTCGAGAAACCAGAAATCATCCAAGTGATAAGAGACTGTACACAAGTAAGTTAATAAGTTTCAATCCATGATTTTTTATTTCACGAACAGGGTTTAAAATAGCAGGTAACTGCTCACTGGTCATGTCCCAGTCCCAGCCAAGCAACAACTAGGTTTACGGCCAAATTAAGAAAATTCCCACTTTCTTATCAGATTTTTTTTAACATTAATTGAGAATGGCATTTATTTGGTTTGACTCTCTATAAGCAGCTATTGGCAATCATTACTGACTGTTTTACAGGTGTGCAAACTGAATATATACATACATGTAGTTTTTGTGAAAACACTTGTGGCAGAAAACAGCATCATTTGACTAAGCTCAAAAAGGTGTATGAGAATAGTTTTTTTGGAAATTAAAAGAAAGTAACTGTTGCTGCTGCAGTAATTTCAAAATGCAGGTGCTGATGAGAAACTAGGAATTTTTCAACTTGGCCTCAGCTCGGTCTTAACATTATTATTTTTTTAAATCTTAAGATATGTTTAGTCCTGGCTTCATTCTGGGACATAGACCAGCCATGCAATATCTTAAGACCTGCACTTTTGCAAGAATCTAAAGATTTGGGGGACTTTGGAAAGTAAAGGGTAATGCAATCTTGACACCATGAAAATATGGGAGTTCTATGTCCTATTATGTACCATCTGCTGTTCTGTAAATGAAGCAAAGGAAACAAGCTGTACACATACAATAAACTACATGTACACTTCTTTTGAGTGGCATTGATTAAAACACTGTTAAATACCTTGGAGTACACAAAACCACACATTATTTTTAAAGAAAAATTCATTTCCAAATGACCTAGTATGTACAGTTTCAATAGGTACAGAGAACCCAGATGAAAGACCAAGAATGAATGAATAAATAAAACTGTTTCTACAGTTAAAGTATTTGATCTCTCTCTCTCTCTCTCTCTCTCTCTCTCTCTCTCTCTCTTGCTCTCGCCTCTCTCTCTTGTCCTTTCTTTACATGTATGTATCTTAATATATATCAGGGCTAGTGGTGACTACTTCATAGGAAGTATATAATTTAACATGTATTTGTTCCTAGGCACTTCTTGACCAGACCTATATCACGGAATGCAGACTTGTCAATGCAGAATTTCCAGAAGATAAATGTGATAAAGACTTGAATGAATTGCTAGGTGAGTTTGAACAGCTGACAAGGCAAAACCCTGTCTTCTTCTTCATGGTGTTTTAAACTTGATACCTACATGATTGTATAACAAGTAGAGCAACTGCTAGTGTGCCTAGATAAATTTATAAGAACTAGTTACAGGTCATTGGAATAACACAAATTGTAACTGTAATAGAAACTGAAGTATCCAGCATAGCTCTAGCGTTCTGGTTGGCAGGGAAGGGTGAAAAAGTGAAGTGCCGAAGAAATTGTTGCTTGCAGCTTTTGCTGCTTTGCATTTGCCAACCAGAACACCAAAGCTACCGTGACTACATGTAGTTTCTCTTCGCTGCTCGCTCACGGCTTCACCATGCATTGGGGCTTGCAGCTTTCGCTGCTTCACTTTTACCAACCAGAATGCCATACAGTAGCTATGCTGGTTAAAACTGAAGTTGAAAAAGGTTTGGCCTTTATTTTTAATGGTATATTTATTTGGTTGTAAATACCATTTTTTTTACTTTCAAAAGTTTTAAAATGATTTTGAAACTGTTTATTTTAATAAACAGTCAATTAGTAAGATTGACTGTTTTGTGATGTACACTGCAGGTCTTCTTATCCATCCATTTCTTCTGGTGGAGCAAGTTTTTGGACCTTTTGTGAAGGTTTGTTGAATTAGTACCTGTTTTATATTAGTACAGTAGTTTCTATTTTGTTTTGAAATAGAGCTTCGCCTTGTGCCACTCTAACGCTTTTCTTGTGCTCTCCCAACTTCCCATGTGCATCCATAACTCAATAGATGCACACTAAGCATGGACCATTTCCTAATAAAAAAAACAATTTGACAACATGAACTGATGAAGCAATCAGGTATGACAGCTGTGGTGGAAACTACAGATTGAATCTCAATGCCTCTGTGGGTTTTTTTAGTGGCCTGATGTGGGTTGGCAGAATTTGATGTTTAAATGCGTTTGAAACCTGCATGTATCTATATCAAATAGCTTCTCTTGTTGATAAGTGTGAGATATAAATAACATTTCATCATTTCTAAGTTAAATGATGAAGAATCAAATTATTATTTTGATAGCTTTTGCAGTCCACTGAGATATTTTGTTCAGTACCACAAAAATTGCTCTAATCATACATGTTTACAACTTCCTTAAGAATAATATAAATGAAATATTTGCTTTTCCAACTGTTTGTGCCAGGCAGGAGACGTGTTTGGGGTTGAGCTGATAGAATGTTTGTACTGGCGAACTGGGGCCCTGCTGTACATGTTTTGCCACGAGGTATATCATGACTCAGAAAGAATCAAAAGAGCCAATCCAACAAAGTTCATAAAGGTTTGTACCCTTCTTCTTCTTCTTCCAATTAAACCACCTCTGTCTCTACAAACCATTCGTGTGGATATGAATAGAACCTGAATAGAACTTTCGGAAAGGGAGAATTTGAACCCAAAGTTCTGGACAAGGGGACTGGAAGCTAGTGTTTGTGCACCGAAAGTGTTTTATTCAGCGTTGTTCTTGTAAGATGATTTGCAAAAAATGTTGGTGAGGGGGGGGGGGGGGGTGTGGTTGGGGAGCT
>JAOBYE010385979.1:0-14456 GCA_025403585.1 Parazoanthus swiftii
TACCTATTGTCAGCAGCTGAGGAGCGCGTGATTAGGAAGTAAAGCTAAAGGGCGAAGAAGAGAATTGTAGGGAACTCGAATGAAACATACACTTTGTGACGTTTGTTTCTGTGAATTCTTGCTCGCAGCACCTCACTTTTTCTAAGAAATTTCTAGTTTAAGATATATACAACTGTCAAATTAAAACCCCCACACTGCAAAGCTTCCTGTGTTATGGCGGGCTTTGCTCCAAGTTCTTATCTCACCTGATCTTACTGCAATCATTAACATTTCATTATTTTCGTCATTTCAGTTTTACTATGAGTAGTTTACAGACGAAAGATACCAATAACCGACAAATCGAAGCCAAACAGAGCTCAAGAAAACGTTGAACCTGGCATATAAACTTTAATCATTGTGATACATTTTGTTTCCATCTCGTGATTTTTCCACGATTGTAAAGGCGCTAGATATAGCTACTTAATTCTGAAAACCAGCTGGAGACATACCGAGTTGTTTAGCAAACCAACTGGCAACTAACCACGGAATACAAACCGAGAGGATTTTATGGTATAGCCTTGTGAAGAAATCTTACAACTGAAATTGAGTCATGTAGCCATAAACCGGCGTATAATGCCAGCTGACATGGTCACTTGGTTTAACTATGATATGATCAAGTTAAAACAAATCGAGTTTTCGTCTGAATTTTAAGTTCTGTGATATTATTATCAATCTTGATTTTTCTTCATCAACCCAGGGATGAGACGGCCAGCACTTTTAAAAATGGCATTAAAACAACATTTGAAACTTCCAGCAGTGTAAAGTGAAACTCTGTTATTAAAAAAAGGAGCGATAACAAGCGGGTGATATGAATTAATAGCACTTTAATATCATGTCGTTAATCGCCATCTCTCGTTAGTATCTCCTTGCCGAAACTTCATTTTCCACGCTAAACGCTTAAACTTTAATCTTTTATATCTAAACACAACTTACGGGGAACGGGACACGATCAATGACCAATGTTAAAACAGTATGCTGATTACAAGCTGACATTTGCGATAAAACATCCCTGCTTGAATGAAGTAAGAAGACCGACAATGTCTTACTTAGTATAAAAAAATCCAATGCGGCAGTGGACAGTGATAGTCAAATAACTGTTGGTATCTCTTCAGAAAACCGTAACTTTGGAGCATATATACAATATGTACAATATACAATAGCTTTTCGTTCAAACATTGAATTATCCGGCCATAAAACTGACCTCAAAATAAAACTGTTTCCACCTTAAAAATCGAAATACTCAGCTGTCAAAATAAACGTAAGTTGACGCTTTTGTAAATTTAACCAATAGTTTTGTTATAAATTCGAAACATCATCGTGTCATTTGGTTTCTCAAGCGTGTCGATTCTTCAAATGTGAAATGTTTCCCTCAGTTTTCAGTTTTAGTGTATTACTGATATCAATAGAAATAACTGTTACATTCATTTTGTTTTATTTATCTAAAAACCAATGTGAGATAGTTTACTCACCTCTCGTACTGTCACGTAACGTTTTATGGACTCTTCAATATTGTTCGTTGCCATTACTATATGTTAACAACAACCTAGCCGGAGAATAGCTTCTCATCTTATTCTCTTCATCATGTAGTGTGAAACTAGAACAGCATTGTCTGTTTTATGCAGGCACGCCGGACTGTCTCCTTAAGCAAAGAGCTACGACATATTGATAATGATCTTAATTTATCTTCAATTTTAAGAAAAGCAACAGCTTTTGTATGTAGATTAAGAAGGTGCAATACTTTAAATCTGTAAAGCCGAGAAAACAGGTCAATATATCTTTTTTATTGTGTTTGCATCTGGCACGCATTTAGTTCCAATTAGCGAATGTCTGTTTCAAATCCTTTCAAGGATTAAAATCACTGGCTAGGTTCATGGATTGGCTATCATCGCACACCTGAATAAAACACTTAAAACACTGAAGAACAAAAGAAACAGCTGGCGGTAGTTCTTAATCGTCGCACAAAAAGGAATAATAGATAGGATAGATAGACAGGAAGGAGGTGGGAAGTCTAGAAAATATTTTTGGGTTGAAGATTTTTGTTCTCCCAGCAAAACATATAAAATAACCCCAAAAGAACGTGTCCAGACTATATACAGAAAATCTCTATATTCCCTCTTGAAATCGTCGAGCATAAAATGTATCACAAGAGAATGGACGAGCTGGGGCAAACATTTTGCGAGTTCGGCGGATAAACTGAAAAGAAACACTAAGAAATGCCCGTAGTCTGTAACGAATCCTATTATCAACTTATCACCACGCGGTTGATAGCAAGCCCTAGCTCTTTTTCTAGCTTTTTGTTTCAGTCATTTCTTTGGACGGCAAAATAATTAGAAAGGAAGGCTTAATGGATGGTCAGATAGGGAGATGGGAGGGGGGGGGGAGGTGGATTTCGTTGATCTCAGTATCAAGTTCTGATCGTTGCATTGTCCTGTTTAAGCCTCTTCATCCAACGATACTATGGTTTAGGAACAAATTCGTTGCATATCTTCAGCATTTAACGAAGCAGGAACGATTTGTAACTCAAAAATGCCTTCCCTTGGGGGAGGGTTTATTTTTGAGGTTGCAAATTGGGGTCTCGTTCACATTTCAAACGTCTACGACTGGGGCTTCCAGTAAGAACCTGGTTTACCTTAGCAAGTCACTACATATATGGTAAAGAAATTTAGGTGCTGACCTTTTCCATAAAATCCTGTTTTAAAAATGACGCTAACCAGGTTTAATTATATAAGCTACAGTATTTTACAGGTATTTCGTTCTTTTTAAAAAAAGTCGTATCTAAACACACATGAAAATATGATTACGATTGCGTTTGTAAATACCAAGCAACCGGTGATCTTTTTCTGTCAGCACTATGACAACACCAGTCATTGTAGTCGGCAATCGCTTTGTATCAATAGCTCGTTTGTTTGTAGTTTATATAATGAACAGAATAATACACATCAAACGCTCGGGCATATTGAGTTAAAGTTCGATATCTAACTTGTCCGCAGCGTTCACTCGTAACATGAGGATTTGAACACTCGAAGATAAATACAACATCTCCGCGCGTGCGAAACTAGTTCTCTATATACTGTTTGGGTGCAAAGATTTATATTTTATCCTTTCAACCTTTGTTGGTATACGCTTTAGTTTTTATATTTGAAACAAGCGATCTTAATAGAGAGCTTGAAAAAGAACCCAGTATTTGTTAAATGATCGACGTATTCTAGATTCTACACATACACTGAGTAGCTCTCATAAATGAAACTGTTGCGAAGCTGCGCACAGACAAAATACATCAAGATTCAAGAAGGCTTAGGGGACAAATCCTTAACGATTGGTTCGAGATCTTTTGTAATATTAAGCGGCTGACTAACGAAGTGTTCCTAGTTTTGTTGGATTTGGCCGGTCTGATCGGTCAGTTTCGAAATGGCACGAGACAGTTACTAATAGAACTAGTTCAGACTTGTGATAAGGTCCTTCTTAATTCCTGTCCTCTACCCTCGCACTTCCCGTACAAATCCCACACCCCTTCCTTCACACTTCCAGTACATTACATCTCATTCCTTTGTACAAGTCCTCCCAGTCCTCGTCTCCGTTCACTTCCCTCGCACTTCCCGTTCAAGTCCTTTTTTGTCTCCCATCCCCTTTTCCTCGCACTTCCCGTACAAGTCCCGTACAAAATCTTGTTGTCCCCTACATCCTTTCCCTCGCACTTCCCTTACAAGTTCTTCTCGTTTCCCGTTCCCTTCCCCTAGCATTTTCCGTACAATTTCTACTCGTTCCTCTCGCACTTCCCGTACAAGTTCTTCTCGTTTCCCGCTCGCTTTCTCACGCAGTTTCCGCACAAGTTATTCGCGTTTCCCGTTCCCATTCCCTCGCACCTTCAGAAGGGTCAAATTTGAGCTCCTTAATTCAACATAAAAATCACTTTTAGCCCCCACGAGGCAACAGATTTAGCGAAAATTTGCATTAGAAAATGGTGTATTGAAATGTCACGTTGCTATACCAACAGAAGTTGTACCTGCAGGAACGTTCATTATTAGCATACACCAAGCCTCGGGAGATCTGCTTCTAGTTTGTCTGTTCTTGTTATCTGTCTGGGTTTGTTATCTGTCTCAGTGGTCTAGCACGTCTATATGCAAGTTGCGCGCCCGGAAGCAAGGGTTCACGCAGACATGCCGTTGTGTTTTGAAATCTTTAACATCTGATTATACACGATGAGCAAGGCATCCAGCAGGGGAACTGAACAAAACAATGGTTTTCACTTTTGATTTTCAGCAAAGGAGGAAAGGTTGCAACCGAAAATAAACAAGGGATAGGTTGAGGCTGAAATTTAAAGTCATAATTATTTTTTTAAAAGCGCTTCAGGCTTTCGAGTCTGGTCATTATTAATGCTATCATTCCCTTGGTCTTGATACTCAAAACCAAACTATAACGACCTTTCATGAGTGACACTCGTGCCAAGTTGTTTAAACAGCTATTTAGAATTCTTAAACAGGTAGTGCCGTGTCGCTGAACTGAGTGAAGGAATGAATAAGTACTCAACAAGCAATGTTTGGCACACTTACAACCGTGGTCTGGTTGACGTGATACTATGACAAACACAATTAAGTGCTTTCAAACCCTTACCGTCAGAAGTCTTTCGACTCTTTGTTCATTATGGCTTATGCATTTAGTGACAACAAACGTTCGACATAAAATGACACTCGTTGGTACAACAAGTAGAAAGTCAAACTGTTTGCTTTCCCTTCCGAATTAAGATTTTAAATAGTTCTATTTTTATGTACGGTCACGTAGATAAACAACATGAACAAAGGCAATATTCAACCAACACGACGGAGCGGATCTCATGGTCGACTGTTTTTGTGCAGTGGAGGCTAAAGCAAGTAAGGATGAACAAGCAATTAAAGCGGCACATCATGGGAAGACCAAGTTTCACGTGCCATTTTAACTGGGATAGCGAAACATAGCATTTCAATAGTACTACAGACATATGGACTTATAGACTTTTAATCGTCGATGCATGACTAGTTGTGCAGGAACGCAACGAAGGGCAATATGATACATCACTGCTATATCGCACCGTCATTCGATTATTTGTTCGGTTATTGCACATCTCACCAACAGCAGGCAAGCTTTAAAGGACAACAGAAGAATTCTATGCGTTACTCAATTTCTGTAATGTCCTGTTATCGGTGATTGAACGAGGCGATAACATTACTGATAGCCCGACAACGGGGTTCTCTCGAAAGGTTATTAAAACATAACGTAAAACAAAATAACACCAGTTGCATCCTTAGTAACGATTCCTGCATTAACACAGTCGCAGACAATTCTTAATTTGAGCTGAGATGATACAAGTTTAGGTCAGAGATTATATGACTAGCACTGGATGGCGGATATTTTATAAAACTGATTATTAATTTGTTTATTAATTATGCTATACTCCCAGAAACCGTTCCATCAACCATATACTCTTAGGGTTGTCCTACCTTCGTCTCAAATACTTCGTTGTTTCCCATTGCCGCCACGGTAAATTATACAGTCCTCTAATGGCCACCAGTTTTAAATAGTTACACTGAACTTACGCTGAGAGTTGAACATTTCTCACCTCACCAACTCGGCCCGTTGGAAACTTTGTGTCGGCCATGGGTGACTGACCTCAGCTCCGTAAACCTAAAGCTGTTTGAACACAACAGAATATGGTGAATTTGAAGAACAATGGCCACCAATAAGCAATGCTGTAAAAGATACTCTAAAATTCCTCTGGGACCACCAACCTTGCTTTCTGTTTACCATATATGAAGTCATGAATAAGTCAGTCTGATGTACACGAACATAATTACTCTATATTCTGGAACCGTGGAACAGGAACAGGACCTTTAATAACACTCTTTAGTTATTAATAGCCTCTTTCAGCCGTGACGTCATAAGAACATAAATGTGTGTAGTAGATATAGCAACGGGCCTTTTAAAATCAAAGCGAATTTGTGAAGAAATCGTTTAAATACTTATTATGAATCACCGTCTCACCGATGGGATCTCTACACACGAGAAAAACTCTTTTTCAGGACAAAAGGAAGACCTCTTTGATGTGAGAGAAACACTTTAAAAATTTATAGCCTTGTTTTAAGTTGTTTGAGCATCTCTTCAGACGCAATGAATAGAAAAAAATAATTATGTTGTCCATAACTATGAAATATTCATATCGGCTTTTCGACTGTAAGTTCTGCACGAATTTATGTTTCTTCAAAGGCGAAATTTAACTGAATAAAACAAAATGTCCAGCTTGTATTAACGATGAAAGAAGCAATAGTTTTTACAACATGTACATGGTAGTTGATGCAAACTAATTTATACTGTAAAAAAAACATCACTCCTGTTCGTTCCACGCAGATATCTGCATCCTTTTTTCTCAGATGAGAGTCTGTGTAAGTGAAAAGCTTTTACAAAAAATGTTTTTTATGAAACTCTAAGAATTAGTGATTGTTAACAGCAGTACTTGGTGTCTAGCTGAGTCGTACTAAAACGAAAGTTCTTAGGGTACTTGCATGCATAAAAGAGAAAATGGAAGGATTTCAAAGTTTTCTCTACTTTAACAAATGCAAAAGGGACGCGAAAGTAAATCTGTTTTAGTTCACTTAAAAAAATTATTTCATGTACAATATAATAGTCTGCGAGACAATCAAAATTATTGGCAGTTTAGCTAAGTGTCACGTTCACCTATGCGGCATAGACAGAATAACTTCAGTTATTACGTGGAGAAACAGCTGTTTACTGAACAATTATGAGTCGGAGGAAGCTTTTAAATATCTTCAGGTTGTCTTTATAATAACAAATTCAGTTGTACTTGTAGGCCAATACCGAGACTCGGTTCAGTTATGAATAAGTTAAGAACAATTTCATGCTCACTCTCTGTCTCAGAACCATGAAAACCCATTTTTTCAACTAGAACAGTTATTTCATGTTCATAAAACAAGGACTGAACTGAATAAAAGTTAGGAGCACCGAGTCTCGTGACAAAAGTAATCTGGTTCTAATAAAAAAAAGGCGCGCAGCATCGCCCTTCATGCACGCGACAACGACTGTAAGCAGAAGGATGAGCTGAGAAGTAAAAATTAGTAATTCAATTCAGTCGCCTTTCATAGCTACCGAAAAACAGAGTTGGGTTAGTGATAACGATTAAAACTGAGAGCATTTTATCTGCCTTGTTGTGACGATCTTCCAATTCTGAATGCTCTCCTTTTACTTAGTAAATGACTTAGCAGGCGTGAATCATGGCGTGGGCGTATGTAATGATGGGGAACAGACTGTGCACAGCGCCGGCTGTAATATGCACGCATTATAAATAAAATCAGGCAAACAATACAACGATGATAGCGTGTTTGAGCCTGCAAGGTGAAAGAAAAAGTCTATTGGAAATTAAAGTACACACTGCAGCCATGATACGTCACGATCGTGTTTTCAAAAAAGTGTCTGATCGAGATGAAAAATGAAACAAACTTTCTTATAGCAAACACTACACACAAAAAACAGTTGCACATTAAGCATGATACTTGTTCGATGGGACAGATGCATGTGGTAATAATTTTGCCGTGATTGCAGTAAGTGATCTTTATTTGCTCTATAAAGACATTTTAAATTTACACACATTTTTTTAATTAAAAACCTTTTTTCTGGCGTAAGAGCGTCGGGGTTCAAAAATACCAAAGTTCCAAAACATGTTCAAGAATACATCCTAAGCTAAGACTAAGAAAGCAATGTTTGTTTTTATTAAATTTTGGAAAAGGAATGGAGCCTCCATAACCGCTACTATTGCCAATATAGCGAGAAAGCGCTGCATTTCACATTAGATCTTGATAAAAAAAAGGCGATAGCAATGCATTTGAGTAGATACCGTAAACTTCCAAATATTTCAGATTTTGTTTATATATACATCGAGAGTGACGTCAGTTACATGTACAACCAACATCGAATCAGTGTACTACAGTTGATCTTACGTCGCGTGATCCTTTACATTCATAAGACTCCATTATTAATAGTGTGTGGCCAAGCCGAGCGCAACCGCAGGGAGAGTCACATGGTACAAGTCTACACGTAAATAACTATGTTTTCAGTTCATACAACGATTTATTGACTGGTGATCTGTAAATTGCTGTGCAAGCGACACCGAGTAAAGAATCTCATTATGTTTGTTTCTCAGCCATGGGGACTCAAAATTTGCGGAATTTGCTGATTTCATAATGTTCTTTGTTATTTTAACTTAAAATGACCGTCAATTCTACAAGTCTTATCAAAAGTTAACAACCCAATATTATCATTTGGATACCAGTTATCAGTACCATAAAACCGAAGGATGATATATTGATAAATGGGGGTTTTGTTTACTTATGGGCCGTACAGTACTAACCTTTTGGTCTCCCGCCTAAATCACCCAACGCATCACTGTATGATCACTGGAGACCAAAGCTGTGTTAATCACTGCATGACTCCTCCCTTTGAAGACAAATAGGGTTAACTATTAAACAACGTACCAAATAGGTTATACATTAAATAAAATTTGAAACATAATCGTTTGACACTGATTTGCCAGCTTGTCTCACTCACTGAATCTGCATGGTTTTTGATCGACTACTTTGGTTGTGATTACGATAATATCTGTGTCTTCCGTTTCTTGTACATGTCTGTGTCGGCAGGCGCGTAGCCAGTATTTTTGCGGGGATGGGTGAGGGGCGCGGGCGGGGAGGGGGAGGTGCGCCTCTTTTTTCTTTTCCTTTTTTTTCTTTTTTCTTTTCATTTTTCAGCCATATTAGTCATTTCTGAGCGGAACTATTCGGACAGGTTGAGGGGAGGTGCACATGCACCTGGTGCACCCCCCTGGCCGCTGCCTACGCGCCTGGTGTCCGTTTTCACCGGTGCTCGTGCTCGTAGTTATATATTCCTTGGCAATGGACGCGTCGAATGAGCTCATTTTTGTCTAAAACGGAGCGGTACAGACACAATCGAATCACAGCTATTTTTAAATCCTAATTGATTAGGGTAAAATTTTTAGTATTACTACTAGACAGACATACGATAAACTTGCTTGCTTGTGTTTTTCAGTGTGATGAAATGAGAACAGAAAATTGTGCTGCATCCTTGTGCTTCATCCTTGCTCTTGTTTGCGTTTTCTTTTTTTGTGCTCAGTGAGTCCTCGCATTGTTCGTGAAAACCTAAACCACGTAAATTTGGTTTTCACGACGATGCAAGTGCAAGGTGCTAACAGTATTGGTATCATAAGAAAGGCGGTTCAACGTCTAACTCTCGAGTAAGATTTGGTCGAATGCTAAGAATAGGTTGCATTTGAGACTCCGTCAAATCGCCAAGGAAACGAAATACAAGAATTAATAAGCTAAAAAGTTCAAGAAACACCAGCTAACTAAATTAATTAAGCTGGCAGGAATTCGCCATGATCTTTGCAAAGGAAGATTTTCGTAAAGTTTAGTGGCACAGCAAAATGGAATCCAGGTGGGAGCCACAACATAGGAAGCGTTTTGTTCCTCGCGTTCGGTTCATGTCTCCCACGTCGCTATTGGCAACAATGCATTATATAGCGATGAGTCATACATACATGTGCGTGCATGACCTGTTTTATAATTGTGCAGGTATATTATTAATAGGGCATCTAACATCACGAAGTCTACTGCAATATTCACAAAAAAGAAAACGTTAAAACTTGATTCTTCTTTGTACTTACTACTTAGCGATGAGCGCTTTTTTCTGAAATTCCAAACCTGACAGCTTGTCGAAAGCTGTTCCGGGTTTTCAGCTCCTCAGTTGCAACTGAATCTAAATAAAAATTAGTAATGTTACCCTCCCCGGCGTAATGTCAGAGATATAAAAGAAGCGAAATCGCCAAGAAACAACGTTTTTTCTCTAAGAGGAGTGACACTGACTGACCTGGCGTGTACAACGGCCAACACAGCAAGATGATTTTTCTACTGGTGATCTCTTGCTCTCTGGTATTGTTTCACGGTGGAGTTGCACAGTCGGTCGTGCCTATGAAGCAGTAAAAAGTTGATATATGATATGATACAGCGTCAAAAGTTAGGGTTTATCTGTTTTTATGTCAAAGAATCTGATTAAATTCTGATCGAATCTTTTAGTTTACCCTCCGGGTCGTGTCTGTTCCTGAAAACAAGAATGCTTGAGTACTCTTCATTCGTTTGGTGCGGACTCTTCTATTAACCGAGTACGGACTTGATCCGAGAGCCTTAGTCTTAGATTTAGAAAAGTTTGGCGGCAAGACTAAAAAAAATATTTTACATCGATGCCCTGTTCGCTTGTTTATCAGCGTTTTTCATCAGCTAAATATTCCCTAAACTATGCAACAGAAATACACTATTTATAAAATTATAAGTGTCTGTCGAGATGGCGTGAATACAGTTGCTGTTTGTTTTACACAAGAACATATTTGGCTTTTTAGTCCGCAAGAAATGTATGATCAAAGTTATAAGATGTACAGTTGCAAGGCAAAATTTTCGAAGGTAAACAGAGTCACAGTATTCGATTGGAGAGAGAAGAACTGTTCTGTAGTGGAAGAGAAAGTACACGGCTGAGTTAAAGAATGGCAATAACCTAATTTACAACTTCCGATGAAATGTCAGAACTGACAGTTTAAAAAAATGAGTGATTGTTGATCATGCCGTAATAAGAACTAATTCAAGATCTCAAATGGGCAAAGACAAAGATGACTTAATTCCACCAAAAGGCAAAAACTGTGAAATATAATTTTCCAAATACAAACATAACAGAAAGTATACTGAAATGTCTCCTTGCTGTGTTGTTGAATATTGAATTGGCTTGGGTGAAAGGTGAAAAAGCTTTATACTTAGTTCTCACCTGACCAAATGATTCTATCTACTAGCTTTAACTCTTGCTGATACCTTGACCTTGAAGGTGGAAGAGTGGGGACAAAATCCTCAAAAATATGGCAGCATCTGTGGCAAGTACTGGCCAGCCAAATTCGGCGGAGAGTAAAGGTAGTCAAAACTATATACAAGTAATTGCTCCTCGAGGTTGTACAAACAAAGTTTTTGATGGCTACATTCCAACAGAATGATAGAATTGGTAACTTGAAGGTTTAAACTTAGAAACTTTAAAGATATACATTTGAGATATTGGACTGATGTTTACTCAATACCTAAAAGGCGCTTTTCAGACGCCAACTATATTTTAATCTTGAGGTCAGTGGAGGCATTTTCTCCTCCTCTCTACTTAGTTCTGTATTTGCTTTGTTTTCTTATTGTGTTTATATACTACGATCAATAGTTTCAAAATAATAAGCTTATTAAAGTTACATCTTGATGCAGAACAAAACAAATCAACAACCGGAACTCAGAAGTTTTAAGTTCATGTCCCTGAGGGTGCGCTTGTAGTGCATGCTAATGATGTTTGTTTTATAAAAATCTCTTTCAGTTGCAAAATACATAGCCGTAGGTGATGGGACCACGTGTGGATGGCTCCCCCTAAAATGTTCCAAATACAAAATTGCACACATTTTAGGATTCCTCGTGATGACCAATTGATTGTAGAGCGATAAAGACTGGGTCCGATTTTGTTACGTCAACGGATTCGAAAATATCCGGATTCGCCGTCCACACGATTCCAAATTCTTTGTGGATTCAAAAATTTCCACTCTGGAGAGCGGATTCAAAACATTGCGGATTCGCCGGATGCGTGTGGACGAAAGGTGAATCCGGAAAGAAAAAGTTGCGGTTTCAAACATATCCGGATATGTGTGGACGGGCCTAGTTTGTATTTTTAAAATAAATCATATCTTGAATTTCTTCAGTTACATGTGGGCCGATCAATATCAGCAGAAACAAAAAAAGGCACATCAACAAATTCTCCTATTTTACTAAAACATCACAGTTTGTTTAGATATTTCAAACTGTACATCAATTTTGGAACTTTCAAAAGATGAAGTGATAATGCAAAAATGATGTAAACAGGGGTTGTGACCACTAGCTTTGCCCTGCGCGAGATTGAGAAATGGCCTATAATTGTATATCAAAGATAACAAAGTACAGTATTAAAAACATTTTGATGACGTGAAATATAAATGGTATGAATCCTATTACCAGACTCTGAAGATCACAAAAATGTATCAAATAATTCTTGAAGTTACAAAAGCGTACCAAGGATATTTATTATATGTACTTCAGTGTACATTCTCCAACAGCACATTAACCCAGACTCGTCCTTGCGCGTATTAAAAACACAAAATTCAGGTACGAGTCACTTTTCCACACAAATCTTGACTTAAAATGGTTGGAAAAGAAAATAATATTTCAAAACATTTGCATTTTCTAAAATTTGCATCTTTTTAATCAGTTTGTCTATCCTTACTGCTAATTCGTAATCTATGAATTTTTTCAAACCAGAGTTTTAAATGGACTAACAAGCAATTCCTTTAAAATTACCAGTTTCTCTTGCTCTACACCTTATTTTACGGTATTTGTTTCTTCAGAGAAACGAGCAACCAACATGGACAGCGCTTGCTAACCTGGTATGGTTTCATCGGCGTATTATATGCGTATTTTATGTTCATTTAATTTGCAAGAGTTTGTGTGTTTCTGTATTATAGTTTTATTATACATTTAACTGACGAAGATTAAACTCACCTTAACGAGGGAAAATGTGTCGTAAATCGGCCAGGATAAACAAAACAAGCAACGGCTTCGCCTAAATGAGCCAGTTTGTCTCAACCTGAAAAACCAAAATTCAGCCACCGTACCGAGTTTGTACTATGCATTGAAGGAAACGGTGTCACATATGTTACTTGTATAAATGATTTAAAAATATAATGTTCAAAGCTCCAATTGTAACTGCTGGGACACGCAGTAAATGGCTGTGAACCGCTGTTTGTATTGTCTGGACGTCCGTCTCAGCATCAGACGCCACACCTCCTTCTCCTATCTTGACTTAAGACAATAGGCCCTTTGTAGCTAGCGGTCACATGTTACAAAATGCGCCAAACTGGAACGCAAAAGAATGTGCAAGACTCCACTGGGAAATATAAAACAAAGAAAAATCACATCACATATTTCTAGTTAATTGTGTTTTGTTTTGGAGTCTTGTACATTCTTTTGCGTTCCAGTTTGACGTATTTTGTGCCATGTCAACTCCCATGTGACCTCTAGCTGCAAAGGGCCTATTGATCACAATATGACCGCTATTCAAAGATATGCTGCTAAAAACAACCACCTGGAAGCGCGACTTCTTTTTGAAATAGCCCACTGAATACAACAAACTATAGACCTCATTGGCCGGTCGGTTAAAGAAAGCAGTTGTGACCAAGAGAGAACTAGAAAGCTTGCGAAAGACCACAAAACTAAAAAAATTACAAGAGCACTGAAGGACTATTTACATGCACGATAGCAAAAATGTGGAACGGCTTCGATATAATGTGGAGGGTTTAGGATAATAACTCTTACAATACATGCGTAATATGTTAAGGACCTATCATTTGTTATGGGAAGGGCTGGTCACTTGGTTGTGGGTTCACGATTGTTTCGGAGCTTCAGAAGCTTGTGTGTGTGGGGGGGGGGGGGCTCGGAATTTTTGAAACCAGTAAAACTCTGTCAAAGTTTTGTAAATATGGCCAAAAACTGTATTCAAAAGTGACCTTAAAAACCAAATCGTTCGGGGAGACCTATCCCGGGTCCCCCTAGAGCTGAAAGTTGCGCCTCCGGCGCTCGTGTGGTGCAACCCTCGTTAACACTTCAGTACTTTAGATCGGTCATCACTTATCTTTTTGTGCATTTTAGGCATGTTGTTGGTCTCGACTACAGCAATATTTGTAAGGTATAAGAACAGCATCTAAACCTTTCTTAATCTAATGGACAGAAAGGAACATTCAGGCTCAACCCACTTGTAACAAAAAGCTTGGAAACAGTTCACAGGTTCAGATTGGGTATTTAACTTCAAAATGATAGCTGTTTAATTTGGTACATGTACACTTAAGATGAAAGTTTGTATTTGAATATTAAATGGTGTTTTGTTAAATTACAGCACTGAGTAGAAATGGAGTACGGCCTGTTCAACTCCACAAAGTTTTGACTGATAAAAATGTACACTGACCCACGGGTGGTGTTATTGACTACATAGTTAAACTGACGAATGATAGCCATGTCGGTGAAGTGGGATGGGGGACGCGTCGTTATTTTTTTTCTTCAAGCTGCAAGGGGGAGTTCACAAAGTTTGTCGTAACCCCAATCCGCAAATGACCACCCCCCCCTAAAAAAACCCAATAGTGATAGGGCCCTAAGTTATTTGAGGTCATGGATGGGGTACCTGAATATCAGTTGTCAATTAAAATTAGCGATTATCAGTTAACTTAACCCTTAACCCTATTTGACATGGGCTTTTGGAGGTTGTTCTGTCATGGGGGG
>JAOBYE010386090.1:0-14455 GCA_025403585.1 Parazoanthus swiftii
AGGTTTTCCAGGCCTGGAATTTAAATTTTTGATTTTCCAGGACTTTCCAGGTTTTCCAGGACCCGTACGAACCCTGAGTATTCAAATTGTTAAGGGGGCGCTTCGCCTCTTATCGAAGTTGCCACACAATTGAATCATAATCTGCCGATATCTCGGTTTCATTTTAAAGAATCGAATTTTGTATCATAGCGACATAGTACTGTAGTTGATAAAGATTCACAATTAGTTTGAGAACTTTTTTAGATAATTTGACCGGGAGGAAAAGAGATGGGGGTGGGGCAGGTTATTGGTTTCGAAGGATTTTTTATTTCAGGTTTAAAAATAATTTTTGGAGTCTATATAATGGACGAACATCAGCTCGTATGCTGTTCGAGGTGTTGTCATTGCTCGCTTAGTAACAAAGCTTGTTGCGTTCTAATATTTTTTTCCTTTTAAATCTCCTCTCCAATGCCCTAAACCACAACCAAAATACGAGTTGTAGCGCCCCCTTAGAAGCAAATGAGCGCACACATCAAGAACTAGTAGTTACATATTTGATAAAAAAAAGAAACCATGTCATCTGGATTACAATGAATAGTATACTAATACATTTCGCTTACTGGAAGAAGTTCAAAGTCACTTTGCGAATCGAATCGTGCGATACACTGTGTTAACGCCCTTTATGAGAAGGACGTATCATTTTGCGAAATATCGTGGAGTACATACCTCTCTGTAAAATGCTGGTTGCTTGGAAACAAGCTCTGGGACGACGGAGTTGGTCTCGTCCCCTTAACTGGCGAGTTTTGCAACGACATCATACGAGATGGCGATTCCTCGCTCAGTGGTGAAAGTTTGCTGAATGTATCTGGAGGGAAAAGTGATGTATATATTAGAAAGTTAAAAAACATGCAAGTTTCTTCGCATTGCTATTTAAACAACGTTTAACCAAGGCAAATACTTGTACACTGCAGAGGTATTCCTTGGTTTGTATAACTGAGAGATTACACCCACAGTTACATGAAACCTGGGGTTTGTGAATGTTCACAACCTCTTCCCTCATATTTCCTGACACAATACAAAACTACCGAACTTGGTTCAACGAATATAAAGATATTCTAATCGAATTTACGGTACAATAAGCGAACTTACAGCCATTATCTCGTGGTGCCTCCATTTTCCTGTTCAGATTTGCCAGAACAGATACCTGCACAATGCAACATAAGACGTATCAGGAAGGAGGCCTCAGCTGAAAAACGCTTTTGCTCTAAAACAAAACTATGGTCTTGCCTTAGTTTGTTGTTAGCGAAAGCTTCATAGGAGTAACTTGACTTAAATCTAAGAACACAAAAATACAAAATATAAAATTTATCGTCTTAAACATACCTTCTGCAAGTTCGCCGCTGACCGATTCATTGCTGACTCTGCCCCCTCGTCAGTGTTAAGGAGAGAGCTGGCCTGATCCTCCGGATCAAAAACTTGTTGTGAGTACATTTCATACAGTGCCTCCAGCTCCAATGGCGTCTCAATATCATGCTCTGTGACAACACGAGTATTCACAAAAACCAATTAGTATACTACACGAGATGGTTACCGCTCATGAGGGGAAGTGGAATAAATTGACATGTCAGAAAAACGTGTTCACAGACTTGCAAAAGACAAGCACCGTTTACACAAAGCAGTGGTTTAAACTCTTAATCTTAAACTTCTTATCTTGTTTTTCTTCGTCGACTGTGAAAAGTCAACTGCTTCATTTTCAATTGGAAAAAGAAACAGGTTGTAAAAATGAGATTCTGGGGCGCCATTTTGGAAACTTACCAGCGTTTGTCGCTTGCTAGAAGTTACGCATGCACAGTTGTTATTCTGACATGTCGACTGAACCCGCACCAATTCGACTCCACAAAATTGCAAACAAATTGAAGTTTCAAACTACTAAAACACGAAGACGTAAGGGTGACTTAATAAAGGAGGTCACGTTTTAAGAAATTTAAACATTTTTAGGGCTACAAAATCAAACACACCAGGCTTATTAGTATAAGTCAAAGATTTGCGAAAGCTTACCCTGTATCAGTGCTCGTTGCATCTGAATTATCTCGTCACAAAGTCTCTGCCTTGTGTCGTACTTGCTGATAGTCAAGTCCTTCTGCCTTAGAAAGTTGTCACTCAGCAGCGCCTGAGACTGAAACTCAGCATTTGTAATTTCAAGTTCGTGAACTCTGCACAGAAGACCCAGAATCTCGCGATGCTCTTCTGTGCTGATTTTCCGAGGCAGCAACTCTTCTAAATGTTCAACCTCTTTTCGTGTCTGCATGAGCTTGCTCTGTAAATCGGTTTTAAGCTCTGATGTCCGTTTTACCTCTGCAATTAAACTGCTAATTTCATCACGTGCAAAAGCGACTTCATCCGGTTCGAGCAGACTCTCTGATTCGACATCGTCAGTACGTTTTTCCGTCCGGTCATTGTCATTACTTTTGACGAGTTTCAGCTCCTTTTCGGTGTCAAGATCTTTACTCTCAACATCCTCTAAACTCTCGGATTTTGTCAAACCCTCGACCTGCCCAAGTTCTATTTCCTCCCTCTCTTTCTCTTCCTTATTCATAAGTTCTTTTACGTACTTCGCGCTGGTTTTCCTACTATGCGCATCTTCAGACCTATCTCTCGGCGATCCTTTCTTCTCTCGTCCGCTGTGACTCTCTTCCTGACGGTCACTCGATTTCCTTTCAGAGTCCGAGGTGGCGTCAGATCGTGGCAGCTGTTTTTCCCTAACGGACTGCCGTTTTCTCGCAACCCTTCGTGCTTTTTCCTGCTCCCATCTATAAAGAAAACAGGGAGAAAGCAATGAGTTGTCTCTTAAGCGGGGCATTTTCTCACTGAATGAAACTTCATTTTCCTTCATATTTTTCTTCGAAAGATGTTCGATCAAATAAACAGGAAACTTAAAAAATGCACATCAAAACTATGTAGGACATAAGAAGCCAAACAACACTTGGTGACATCAAAATTGCCAAAACCAAAATAACTGTGTCAACGTTCGTATGTCTATTTGCAGCACTGACTGACGCAAAGTGCATTACGGAGAAACATATCACAAAAGTGACATTTTTGTAATCAACATCTGGGTATCTGGGAAATCTACCACTTTCTCAACGATTTGCAGATGAAAAAAAGGCGAATGGCTATAAGAGACAATAAAACAATATTAGCCCTTTGCTTCTTCCCAAACTGTTTGAAGTATATAACATCATTTGAGGGTAGCAGCAGCACCGAGCAACACTGCGAGTGCAAATACTTCCAACCTATGAGGCGAACGAACGCATTTAGTACGAACTATCAGTGCCCGTTTTCAGTTCGAATTATCAGGAAATGTACCCTCCAAGTAGCACACGCGCGCTTGGCAGTTTTCCAAACGACCTAAACTACCTGAGTTGCCCTTGTGACAAGTCTGCACACAAACCATTACGAGCAAATGCGTATTAAATCATGCAGCTTATGAGCAGAGTCTTGCGGTATATACCATACTGATTTCTCTGAATAAGAGCCTTCTTCATATTAGTACTCCCTTTAATAATTAAGGAGATCCGTAAGAGTTAATATAAAATAATCCCCCCTTTAAATAATAAACGTCAAAAAACATATTTCAGTAGGCCTGGATTCTACGTTATTTATACAGTAAAAGTTATTTTGAATGTGTGTTCTTTGACCATCGCCAGGACCACGGGCGCTTCTTTATGAGTTAAAGCTATGTTCATGATAAAAAAGGGAGAAAAAGGTTAATAAACCTCTTATCAGACAATTTAGTGCGTAGTATAAGTGGACATTTTCACTTGTTTACTATACGACTTGTAAAGATATCCACCTATACTACACACTAAACTCTGTAATAAGATGTATATATATTGTGCATATCTATCAGAGTTGGAAGTTGAAGCTGCCCTGCCAACCTTAAATTACTTTTAGAGTTACACATGCAGTACATTGTATTACGTTTATTGGCCTTTAAAATTACTTTGTTTTTAAGTACTGAAAATCAAAACTTTTGCTTTTACGGGCACGACCTTATAAAATAGACACTGTCCTCAAGTAGAACCGCGCTCCCCCGTTTCATACGAAACCTTAAATAACACCCTACGCAAGCACTTCTTTACTAATAGAGGAAATGCAATAACACTATTAACTTACTCGTCAATGACCATCATGTACCGGTTTGTATCGACTGTTATTTGTATTGTCTCATTCTCCAGCGCCATTAGTTTCCGTCTGTTGAATGCAAGATTTAAAAAAATCAAGTCAATATTCACGTGGAGAAATGACGGATTTCTAGCTGAATATCCACTTTTTGATCAGCTCGAAAGAGTCATTAACATTCAGAAAAGCGCTACAGGACAACCTGTATTTGTTTGAGTACTGAAAAACATTTAGAGACAGGTTCCGTTTCATTATATTCAAAGATACCAAAGGAGGTGTTAAGGAGTTTTTCTCATCGTGCAAAATCTATAGCATCAATTTTACTATCGCCTCTTTTTCTTTGCTTTCCACAAAGAAAATGGATCTGAAGTATATTTCCAGCTTAACAAAACGAGAAAGGTATTGACTGTACATAGTTCACTAAAGACCAAAATTCTACAAAATTCTACGTTGAAAACGCAAAAACAACTGAACATTGCGAAGTTAATTAGTTTCACTACCGCGGAACTCCGTTTTCACATATACGGTAGGGCAATGACGATTTGGCCATCGTGTTAACGGAGCAATTATAATGCACTTTTCAGGACACCACCTTTTTAAAACGCAACAAAAATTGACATAAAAATGCAATGCTAAGGCCAAAGAATCCCCTAGAAGAAAGAAAGGAAGAACTTATAAAAAACCAGCTCTGTCTGCGGCTTATCCCTTAACAATCACATTCTCGTACCCACCGTGGGCTCTGTGTACGAAAATTTTGACAATCACAGATGATGTGTCAGACCAACAACTGCACATGCGTAAGTTGTATCAAAAGATTTCCAATTTTACGGGTAAAATAAGCAACCAGAAAATTTTATCGACTAAAAAATTACACAAATGATCTTTCACAGTAGATAAAAAGCAAAATAAGAGGTTTGCGTGTTACTTTAAACCCTCGCTTTTTGTAAACTGTTCTATTTTTGGGAAGTTTGCGAGCTTGATCGATCGGACCATATACCTTATGTCCATTTGCTCTCGGAAAGTGCCGACCAGTTGATTTCGAAGCCTCACCATCTCCTCTTGGTTTTCAGTTGTTTGATTTGAACCTTCTGAAAAGTTGAGAAAGAAAAAGCATCATTTTAATTGTTTTCTGCTGCAAAGTTCGACCAAGCACACAGTTTGCAAAGTATTTCATGATAAAAGCAAAACAAAACACCGAGTCCATTAAAAAAATAAACAAAATTCCCCATTCAGGATTTTTCTACGAGGTTCGTATGTGAAGCGGTGGCTTATACAAGAACTAACAAGCAAACAAGCTTCAGTGGGATTCACGTGCTTATTAGCCGCAATAAAATGGGCTTTCGACAATATCTATTGTAATTTGCGAAAAAAAATGGTTCTAAATTTTCTACAAATATCCACAGAAAGGACAGTGACAACGCAAAACAAGAAGAGGAAGGACAAAAATGATGGCTCGTGGATCCTACAGTATTCTTCTAATAAAACTTCGATAGGCGCATGACCCGAAAATCGAGGAAGGCTCCTTCAACCCTGTCATATGCCCCTTGTTTGTACTTACTCTTGCTCTCTTCCATTTCATGTTCTTCGATCTTCATCTTAAGTCGGAAAATCTCTTTACGCAAATCAGCAATGATACTTGTGTACTGAGCAATGTGATATGACACGTTGAACTGATTGCATCGAACCTGGGACGGTAAAACAATAAAGCTAAACCAGCAGCTAACCATTTACTGCCTGTGGTTTAGAAAACTCCTACATTTCCATAGCTCACCAGACGTGACAACTATCATCTATTATACGCAAATTTAAGCTAGTATTTTAAAACAATATTCTGTTAATTGGAGATCACGGGAAATACGTTGAATTAAAGGCTGTACCGCAAAATATTTGTTTTGGTCATCTCACTTCTTGTAGAGATCCTGACATAGCACAAAGCAACTTTGTAGAAACGTTTAGAGTCGACGTGTTTATTTATTTTCCAACAATTTCGAAAATGCAAAACGTATCACAGTTTATATTTGTTGATATAAAAAAAATTGTGGTACAGTTTTCAGCATTGGTTGTAGTAGTTGTTCATGCAAGGGCAATTAGCATTCCAGTATTCCCGTGAAGTTTAAGAAAAACACTAAATCTCTGGCTAAAACGGTTTTTGCAAAACATACTTATTCGCTCCATCCCTTTCATCGCAGTCAGTTGCACTAATTAATTGTTCAATTAATTAATCAAGCTCTTCAGTTTGCAAAAGTTATTTTGGAGCATTTCATATGACAACTGGAATTCACAAAAGCTGTGCTGAGAAAAATTTTACCTTTTCAAACTGCGGTTAACTGTCTTTTCCGATTGTTCAAAAGCGTTCTTCTCCCGTGCTAGCTACTGATTTTCAGGAATCCTCTTCTTTATATTTTTTAACATTCTCAAAGACAACAAGGCTCCTTGAAAACTAAAACTGTGTTTTTAAATTCGTACTGCAGGGAATATACTACTTTCAATTTGCATTATTAAAAACCTTAAATTAAGTGAAAACTTACTTAACAGTGTCTTAATTCCGTACATGCATGTTGAAAATATGTGTTAGGCTGTCAGGACCTGTAGAAAATCCCTCAAACTAGTACAATGCATCAACATTATGTGAAGTATTTTACCTTGTTTTTGATGTTCTTAGCCCTGTCTGCATACAGCAGCGTGTTTCTTGATTCCTCAAATGCTTGACTCGCCGGACTGACATGCGCAATCATCACTGTGCTCGAATTACCACCCAGGGAATCCTAAACAAACATCACAAACTCTCAAAAAATCCTTGATACACGAGTGGCGATACTAATAAACTCAAATTTTCATTATCATTTCTACAAGTGTGCTTATTTAAAGATAAAGTTTTGCATGTGTGGCATGCTGTTTCTTGCCTTCAGTTCAGGTAGTCAAAATGTTTACTTTTAAGTGTTACAACACCAAAATACTGTAATACTTGAAATTATTTGACAAAAACACACAACATAAAGCACTAATGACAAACATTGGCCACGTGTAAGAAGAAATCTCCTGTTCATTCCAAAATAAAGTTTTCTTGCTCAATAAAATAACTTAAAAAACCTTTAAAACTTTTCCTTTTCAAAATGGGTTTGGTATTTCATAACTTACTTTGTTTGGGCTGATTACATTTTGGTTGGGCCAGCTGGAAATTGACTTGGGACAGTTTTAAAAACAATCAGATTTGGCCAGTTAAAGATCCAAGCTCTATCTGTACTCTATCTATCTGTACCTTCTTGTGCTCTTACATTTTGTCAAATACACATTTTGACCGCCTAAATTCTAAACCAAGTTGTCGCTTGATGAACAGCTTCAAAAAAGTTTAAATTCAAGCCCCAGGGTTGATCTAAACATATTATCACAAATTCTAACATTACTTACTTTCAGTAACCTTGTTAACTTGCTGTCTCGAAAATTTACATATTGTCCACGATTCTCACCTATAATTTCAAAAAAGAGCATTTGTTTGTTGGATTATATGTAACAATAGTTTAACTAATTTGTTCTATAGAGTCGAGTGATACCGTTTAAGACAAATTACATCTATACCATAGTCACTTAACTAGGCTGGTTTCTTCTTCAGAAAAACTTGCTGCTTTCTGATATTCAGAAAATTAATCCTGCAGGTCTGGCCTGAAGGGAGAATGCACCCCCAAGACATATTCTAATGCTACGGATAACTCAGTCTTTAAAAATAAGTGGCATTATAAAAAAAATAATAAAATTTCCTATAATTTATCTGTGGACCATTTGATCCTTGTTGCCATAGCAACTACACTTCTGATTGACACATTGCTCGACAGTAAGATATTAACTAATTAGTTTTTTTCTGACTGTAGTCTAGTACAGGTTTTTCTACTGAATTCAAAGGTGGTAGCTGTGCTACGGCCATTTCTGGGTTTTTTACAGCTTTTAAAGCAAAGGGGAAAAAAGCTGGAGAGAAAAAGAGAAAATCAAATACATTTTTTTATAAAATTGGCTTCAATTGCAGTTATCAGGAGGCAAGAACCCACGAACAGAGAAGCAGGGACCAGGTGTGAAAATAACTAGTACTGGATCCAGGAATTTCAGGTCTACCTGCTACACTATCCTCCCCCTCCCCATTCAATGTATTTACACAAAAGATTGCTGTTCTACTTGTAAACTTTGCATTCAAACAAACTTTAGAGTCCCAAATTTACGGGGCTGGTTAAAAACGCTAACCTTAGCCCCTTGAATGATACCATATGACATATTGCTGAATTCTCCTAAACTGTTTCTACAGTTTCTTTATACAAAGGTCATGAGAATTTTGTTTTTCATCTTAAATAAATTGCTGTGTGTGATCAATTGCTTTATTCTCATTACCAAACTTATTTTATGAGGACAATGTAAGGAGAATTTACATACTGATAAACTGTCTGGGGCTGAAGCCTGAAAGGGTTGAGACTGAAACACTTACACAAAGCATTAATGCAGTTGCCAAGAGCCAGAAGAGAGCGGTTGATGTGTGCCCCTTCAATCATCCTCTTTCCACGGTTCTTCAAACAATACAGAGAAAATGGTGAATATTACTAACATAAGATGGAAGTCCAGGACAAAGTGTCTGCCTGTAAGCACTGTTTGTTGCAGAGGTGTTTCTGATGAAGAACTACTGATATCTCACCTACAGTGTGTAGACTACCATCTCCAATACAATCCCCCCCTTATATTTACCATCTTTCACACACTATTTACTACACCGTTTCCTATGCCGTTTCTCTCACCATCTGCTTTTAATTACCATTTCCTTTGTACAATCTCTTATACCATCTCCTGTACCTTACCATATCTCACCCCATTTACTACATTATCTCCTCTGCCATTTCTCATACCATCTCCTTTACCATTTTCTTTGTACCATCTCTTATACCATCCCCTATATTTACCATCTCTCACACCATTTACTACACCATCTCCTATGCCATTTTTTATACCATCTCCTTTACCATTTTCTTTGTACCATCTGAGTCTTATACCACCCCCTGTATTTACAATCATACACACCTTTGACTACATAATGTCTCCTATATATGCCATATCTTATACAATTTCCTGTAGCATCCTGAACATCCTAGTATTCCAAGCAAGGATACTCCTATACATTCAACAACACATGTTGAGCTGAGTACCTTGGTTTGTGCAGCCCGCTCTGATCCAGCCAGGTCAATCATGAACAGCTTGCCAATTCTTATCTCCTGCATCACATTCTTGACCCGACTTTTCTGCTTCACTGTCACCTGTTGAACACAATGACATTACATTAATTATTGCAGGATCATTCAGGAATAACCTTGTGTATAACAAATCAGTCTCCTGTGATAATTTGTTACAAATATATAGAATAAGGTTCTTTATCAACAATAATCATATTTATAATCATGTAAGGGCTTTATTAACTGTACTGACCTGTAGAACAGCATGTGACCTGGATGATGTCTTGTTTGCTGCTGTTGGTTCACAGGTTCTCTGCTTGTTCCCCATCATCAGCATGCTCATCACCTGAGAGGCAACAAAGTACCATAAAATTCTGTTTCTTTGGGGGGAGGGGGGTCTTACACATGGACGAATATTTGCATTTTGAAAATGCTATTTTTTGTTCAAGCAAAGGGGGCTTATTTTGGGGGGATGGGGGAGGGGCTTATACAAGGTAGGAGTTTCCCATTTGAAAAGTTGGTTCCTAAATGCCCTGGGGCTTTAAACACAGTGCACTTACTATCAGAATTTTATGGCATTTGAATATACAGTGTCTTGCAAAAGCACACCATCTTGACATAGTATATTACATACAATATGGTAGGGGAATAAAATGGTCTTTTCAAGTATTTTGTGATCCGATTATTTTGTGTGACCATTCATAGTCATTTGAATTGTTTGCCTTGTGAGCAAAGAGAGCTTCAAATGGAGAGACCCCATGAGAAGTGAAGGACTTCCTTAACATTTTACCTGTCAGTGTGCATAAGTAGCAGAAATCCCAAAGTTTATCTATAATAAATATAGTTAACTACAGATCTCCACTTCAGAGAATACCTGTTATTATAAAAAGCTCAATATGATAAAATATTATGCTTACATTTGACTGTGCTTCAGATTAATTCTCAAACAGTTTTTAATTACAATTTTTACCTCAGTTGTAGTTTTGGCTTCTACTTCTGAGATCCCAGCAACAACTACACCTTTGGCATCTTCCCTCAGCTCAAGGTAACCAGATGAAGGATTCAGCAGATCTCGGATCATTTCGTTGTAAATCTGTGTTCATTAGTTACAGGAAGATTAAAAAAATAAAATTTTAAGTTCTTTAATTTGTGCAACTTTGGTCACAAATAAAAATATTGGTGTCGCACTGAATGATCAATCACTGAATTGACTAACCTCCAGATAGGACATAGATACTTTGTAGGTCATCTCATCTTTTGTCCTGTCCATCTCATTAAACAAATCATTTAGTGCCAGGCCCATTATTCCTGGCATTCTGTCTGTCCCAAGCATGGTGTAGGTCTTGCCAGCACCTTACAAAACAGAGCAGTGACTGCATTAATTCTAGGGCTCTACATTCAAAAGATTGTCATCAGAAAATAAAAACTGGAGAATTCACTGAAAATCATACAACACAGAAAGAAAGTAACCACAACCCTAATCACAAGAGTTCTAGAGCTCAAACCATACTTCAACTGATGCTACAAACCACTGTCACTAACCATACTTGACTTGTGCTGTCTACAGCATAACAATTACTCCCCCCTTGTCACAGACTCTCAAAGACTGATCTAGTGTTAATGCCTGTACCTGTCGCTCCATATGCAAACACAGTGGCATTGTACCCGGTCGTGACCTTCTCGACAAGAACTTTGGATGTCTGAGTATACACATCCTCCTGGTGATCAAAAATTACTGACAATGAATATATTTACCTACATTGTAATATTAGTGAGAAATTGCTTTCAATTCTTTAATATGTATCACTACTTCTTAATGTCCTGACATCTTTAAAACCCCATTCTTATAATCAAGAATTAAAATCCAGTTCAAAGATAATTAATAAATAAATGATACCTTGCAAGTTATAACAAAATATGTATTTTAAAAGCTATGTATTAATGGTCTTGATGGGTAACAATAACTAGACAAGTATACAATATCAGCCAAATCGAACTTGAACCTGGACTTGACTTTTCTGCATTCTCGTACCTTTTATGGTAACTCAAAAAATCTACTGAATTTAAAACAGGAAACAGTCATGTAAAAGCTGCTTTGTGCCTTTACCAATAATGTTGACAAACCCAAATACCAGTATGTTTTTGCATTGGAGATAAGAATTCTTGTCAGTTGCTTTCATTGACAAAATGTCAATAATTGTAACTTCTGTTAGTACCTTATTGTATTTGACTGAGTAAGTGTCCATGCCCGAGTAAGCACCCACCCCCCTTTCAGATGAAAGTGGTCTTTTTGGAAGAAATATTTGTGGCAAAATTCTTTTTTCAGGGATGCCTGTGGTGGTTTTATAAAGGACCTCGTGCTCTGGTAACGTACCTGCGTTGCATCTGAACCAAAGGCAATGTCAAACACGTACTGCTTCTCTCGTGACCTGTTGGCTCTGAGGATATCATCTTGATCTTCATAAGGATCTTGTAATACCACAAGCTGATGAACCATACAGAATTTAAGCGAAACAATATAAAGACAAAATCAGAATACCTGGTCTATTTATATCAAGAAATAAACTTAAGTATAGTGACTTCATGTATACAGCCTATTTATAGTATTAAACCTCTGAAAGGGATCAGAGTTCTTCACTGATCCTCAAATGTCCAAAGTTATAATTTTTTTATGTCTCTGGGATTGGGGAATTTGGACATCAAAATAGGAACTTGATGAGGAGATTTTGAAACCCTTTTTTCCTTGGGAGTGGGTAAGGCCAAAGAAGGGGGTGTTGGAAGTTTCAATTTAATCGCTACGTAGTGAGTAATGTCTGATTTCGAAGGGAAACCTTCTACACGACAAGGCGTTAGAACAGTTTCTTAACAGAAATGAACTGAAAAAAACAACAATTATTTATTCTAAAATGAAGGGTTCAGAGTGAGCCGTATACTTTTATAAGTAAACAAAGTTATTAGTGGACACAGAGCTCTAGCGTGAGAAGACGTAAAACTACTGCGCAAAACCGTCAGAACGTAAAGATTTTGCGTGAATTTTACGTGTGGTCTTCCAGATCTTACTAACACTTTGACTTTAGCTCAAGTATCGCACTGACTTTCCACTTACATTATCGTCCAAAACATGAGCGATTTCCGAACACTCAGTCTCGATTTCTGAGGTATTCATCGGCCGAACCCTCACGGCCACCTGAAACAACATTCAAAAATTGCAAATATTTCAGTTTGGGATCGACGACAATTTCAATAATCACAATTTCACATAACGTGATGTTTTGAAATTGACGAAAGCTTCACTTACCAGTAGATTCTGCACATGGTCTTTGTCTCTGTCTTTGTCCGGCATTTTAAAATTACTTAAAGATTTGCTTTTAGATGTTGATTTGCAATGATTTCGGTCAAGAAGTTACGCGCAAAGCGAAGTTGTCTGCCGTCACTACTACCCTCCATTTTTGACTTCCCCTCGCAGAAGGCAAACGATTTTAGCGATCGGACGGGTTTAGCTTCGCTAATTTAGATCATATTATCTTTTGCCATTACGGCTCCGACGCGTTGAATTATGTCCTTCTTTGGCTAGAGCATAATTGCTTCCTTTTAATCAGAAGCAAGGTGGCTGACTTTACAAAACAAATTACCAGAACCTTTGCTTCTTTTCACGCATGTGTGTTTGATTGTGACGTCACAGTAGTAAATTGCTATGGAAACGAGGTAAACAGAAAGAACGAGCACGCTCAGCGAATTTTTGCAGATTAAGACTTTATTAAGGGAGGCTGCCCTAACATATTTTAAAATCGAGTTCGGCATTTAATATTAGGAGGCCGCTTTCAGTTCTAGCATTTTGCTATCTGGGATATTTAACAATTAAAACTGCAGGTTAAAAAAGGTTTGGTTGTGATCGCAACCACGGCGTACGTATATTAAAATAAACAAAAAAACTGCAGGGTTTGTTGCTTTGATACTGCAATAACCATTTTAATATCAGTTCTCGAATCACCGACGGATTTCATAACCGATCCTAGTTCAGACCTGCAAGTTTTTTTGTTTATTTTGAAAATGAGTTTTCTTTTTCCATGGCGTGCAAGGCTTCAATTATACACGGCATGATTGTTTTAATTATTAATTTGTTCAATACAAAGTTTCTCAAAATTGTAAGGCGTAAACAAATCCCGCTTACGTTTTCGATTTCGATTCGAAAGCACTAACTCCCTGTGATATTGTGCCTTTTTTGATGCTTGAAGGACTGAGGAAGATCTTCTTGCGGATAAATTTTTGACCATTTGTCGTAAATTTTTCCGCCAAAAGATTTGTCTCATAAAAACCCTCCGACCACCTACAATAATAAATAACAGTGGCTGAACGTGCCTAGCACCGTACTTAGAGTCACAGGAACATGTTCAAACGAATCATGTCTAACCACGACCTTAAAGTTGTGTCTGATGTATGGGTCTCTTAAAATTAATCAGCCTTTTTGTTGAAGAAAGTCCACGAGCTAGTCATGTTTTGGAGGCATACGTTCTCTGGCTTCATTGTCTCGCGCCAGCTAGCAGCGGGGTCTTGTTCGTGTTGTTTACACTTTTCAGGAAAAACTTAAAAATATCAATTGCTTCAGCCTTGACTGCTGTTTCAACCTTTCTGAACATGCCTCTTTTCCTTGCTGCTGCACAAGTATCATGCGTGAACACTTTTTAAAAAATCTTTTTATATAACTTTATACTTTATTTTTTTATAATGTACAACTATTTTGTAATATCGCAGTGGCTGGACTTTAGAATACCCCGACACTTTTTTAGATACTGTACAGACCTGGCACCGTGGTACCGCAGAGCTTTAGGATTAGGGTTTAGAGTCAGGGTTAGGGTTAAGTTTTTTGGCAATAGTAAGGTCTGGGGTATGCCTTAACATGATCCGACTTTTTTCATAAAATGGAAGTAAAGGGGAGGGCAAATCACACGTGATGGCGCATTATCGGCGGCAGTAATGGTTTGTACAGTCCGGAATTAACTCATCAAGTCACCATTTTTGTTTACCGTGTGCTTGAACCTGCACGCAAGGTAACTTTTTTACTGAAAACTAGGTTTTTACTCGCGGCCGTAGGC
>JAOBYE010386312.1:0-14452 GCA_025403585.1 Parazoanthus swiftii
CAAGTTCAGAATATTCCACATTTCCTCTGTGTTTGATGTACCCAGCTTTTCGAGTAGCTATACTCGAAGTGTTTGTGTAAATCAAGTTGTTCGAGTACGGGATTCAAGTCTTCCCAGATGTTTGTTTCAATTTATAGGCAATTGCAGGCTTCAAGAATAGTTGGCACTGTTTGCTCGTGTCCTTTCTAAAACTGAATTACTTTTGTTTCTTTGCACTTCATACTTCTGTTCCTTCTCCAGTCTTCAAAATGAAACTGAGCAGACGCACGCCGCCAACATTTGGCGCCAAAAGTTGACAATTTCCCGCCTTTCACAGGGAGGTTGGCATGTCGCGCGTACGATGCCACTTTAAGTCTTAAATCACTGTCAAAATTATTTTTAAAAAGTCAAACTGAAACCAAAACTCGGCAACAAATGCCAATTCGTCAGCTTCCTTCATTTCGAAAAAGAACTCCAAAGGTTATAAAGCACGCTGCACAATGCCTTTGTACAATAATAAATCACGCTGCACAGCCAATCAGAAGGCGCGTTCTATCTGCTTTATTTTATAATGAGTTATACAGGTCCGAGGCTGAGAAATTGTCCGAAAAGTGAACATTTGCCCGAGACGAGGTCAAGGGCAAATGAGAGACTTTGAGGACAGTTTGGAAGCCGGGGGACTGTAGAAACTCAATACAACATATACCATGGAAGTAGTTTATTCATTTTATGATTTAACAATACTTTTTCATAAGAGACAATTTTCAGTCGAGACAACCAGCACTCAACAGTTGCAGTGCGCGTATGAAGTTTCATTGATCTGCCAACAAAACCTAAATGCCCTCTAGACAACTTGAGCTTATACAATTGACTGTTTAATTCAGTACTTTGTAGTGAAATTTACTTCGATATTATTACTCTTCCAAAATATGTCAAAAATTTATTTGTGCAACGCCGGGCTAAGATGTTTTAGGCAACTTTGGGTTCAGGAAGTGTGTTTTGAAAAGTCTTAAAGCGGACAACTTTGAACTGTCGCCGTGAACAATTAATAATATAAAACCCAAACCAGTTTATTTTCCTACTCAAAGTTTAGTAACAATACTCGGCATCGTTTTACAGTTATAATTACAATTTTCAGTCTTAAATAATGTCTACAAATGGATTCGAAAACCTGAATGAATTCGGTCTTCTTTCATGTTGAGTATGATTTTACAGTTTACTCGAACAAAAACTTTCCGGCAGACTTGCCAAAACAAAAACATTTGATTTTACTGCTGCTTACCTAATTTTGCTGCTGTCGTAGCATTATCTTCTGAAACTTCTCCCTAAGAATTCTTCATAGTGATGGTTTTGAGAAAGTATTAATTATTTAGCAAGCTTCAACAATGTATTGGTTTGAAGTTTATCAGTTCAAAATGGTGGTTGAAACTTGCCGATTTCAGATCAAGAAAAGTAGTGATTGGATTGGTTGGAATGGACTTAACAGGTTAAGGTGTTTTGAAAGTCCGGAATAGAGTAAACATTGCAATACATATAGGAAAATCTACTTCCCTTGCAAAACTCTCTTTTTCAGAGATATTTGCCCTGGTGTATTCGCTGAAATTTGTCGTGCGACCGATATCACGTGATCGAATATAACCATTAGTAACGGGCGATATGGTAGTAAAAATTATTGTTGAATTGTAATTCTACATAGAAGGAATGCAAACGACTGTGGTCGATTTTACCCTGTGGACTGTAAAACTAACTGCAATATTTAAAGTATAGGCAACTCTTTCGATAAGATCAAATTACTTTACAGTTTCTTGCTTGTGTTAATAGGCATGAATGGGAAATTTAATAAATGCTGTTGGCAAACTGAACGTTTCCATTTTCAAAAGAGGTGAGATATCGAATTACTTAATAGTAAAAAAAACGTTTTGCATTGTTTACCTTTTTGGAGGTTAATTAATGCATCTATCAGTGTTAAGCCCGAGGGGGGACCCCGGGCATATGTGGGGCATTTGACCTCTATTGCCTTCCCCACCCTCGGGAATTTGACTAAGAATCTGGGTCCCAGGGTGGGGACGTTTGCTCTTTTTGTATTTATAGACTGAGAAAATAATACCTGCATAATTGTACCACTAGCTCAACATGTGAAACTGAGACAATTATATTCGATTTTAGCCTTTTTGACGCTAGATTTGTTGATCAATGATTTGTAAGATATACACAACAACGACAATGAAATTATAGGATATTACTTCCCCAAGGTGGGGATATTTGATTTGATTTGACCAAATTTTGTCGCCCCAAGGTGGGGAATTTAACCAAAAATTCTTCTGAAAAATCAAATGCCCCACATATGCCCGGGGTCCCCCCCCTCGGGCTTAACATTGATAGATGCATAACAATTATTCCACAAATGAGCGATGGATATGAGCTTTTACATAGCGAACGAGGTGCGGAGCATCGAGTCGGCGCCTATCATAAGCTCATCTCCAACAAGCGTGAGTGGAATAGCCGTTTTACTAAATACCAAATACTAGATAAAAATATCTCGAACTTTATATTCTACCGACTAGAGTTTTCGGCCCATTAAAGAGAAATTTTTCCGTGATAAAACTACAGGATATAGGATTTAGACCTTGAGTAGAGAGCCAATCAGATTGCCAGATTATGGTATTTAATAATAATAATAATAATTATTATTATTATTATCATTAGATTCAGTTCAAAAGTTTTCTTCTTTTGATTGGTTGAGTGACCGCTGTGTCACCTGCAAATAACTGCCTGCAGATAATGGTTGGCTCATACACTTTATTTAGCACCGTGTGTATGTTGTGCTCACGCGCATCCCATGGGTCCGTTAATCTGCGTAACATTTAAACGTGACGATGGTGGAAGCTCGCTTTGCAGAGTTTTTCGCAGAAGACAATTTAATTGTTGTAAAAACAGTCAAAGCAAAAAAAAGTCAATGATAAAACAATTATTGAACTCTGTTATCATAAATTATAGTGATTTTGTTAGTGTCTCGCAAATCAACTATTTACCCTTGCCTTCGGCATCGCCAAATAATCGATTTCTCGCCACTGACAAACAAAGATATTTTGTACAACCTTAACCAAATTTATTCGTTGAGGCACACGGAGGTCAGTTTTTATTCTCTGCTTTCAACGTATTATAGATAACGGAAAAAACAAACTTTGCGCTTTTATTATGTAAACAGAAAACGAACTCAACTTATTAAACGGCCCGTTAAACCACTAAATTATTACTCAAATTTGATGAAGTTTGTATTTCATTGGGGGAAATTAGAATAAAAGCAAACTAAAATTGTGGAAAAACGCCTTAGAGCAAAGATATGATCTTCTTGTTTGTTGATACAAAAAAATTTCCCCCGATCAACCGAGTTTCAGCTTCAAAGACACCTATTATTTTAAAAACACATATTTTTTAAGTCGCCATATAGTTGGATCAGTTACTAAAAAAGCACCGAATTGTGAGTAAATGGAACATTTTAGAATTCAACGCACTCTTGTGTTTAATTTGTAATATTTTTATCATTGTCAACACTCCCTAAGGCAAATCATATAGGGTGTTTTTTGCACCTGCAGCCACTGTTAATGATATTGCGTTAAAACTGTTTTATTTCATTTAATGAGCGGATGAAAAGATGACAAACGTCAGTTACTGTTCGCTTCACCTCGTAATTGTAAAGTTCACAATGTATACAGTGTGATTTAGTGAAAAGAAGAACTGCTGATCTTGAAAGCGTACAACAAACAGTTTATGTAAATGTAATGCATGGACAGTTTCAATCAATTTCTTTAACTGCTTTTTACAAACTAAATTCCTCAGTAATGCTTTTGCATTTCTGTCTCAGTTTGTTGGCATCTCAGTCAAACGGCAAGGAGAAACATGTCCACAGACTAAACAGTATTTCTGTCGTTTATTTTGAAAAGTGCACGATTCACTAGTAAACTTCTACCTGCATGCAAATCGTAAAAACTAGCTACGGCAAGAAAAAACTGTTCGCAAATAGTTTTAATAAGTATACAGGGCAAAGACCGAACAAAACTTTCTTTGATGGTGGCTTCGCGATTAAAACCACTGTAAAATAAGGTAGCTACATCAAAATAACCGACATTTGATTTAATATATTCTTCTCCTAAATCTAAAGCATTACGAAAATGAAAATAACTAACAAGTTTTAATAGCTTTTTGCAACTTTTTTTCGAGTGAGAATTAAATGAGCTCATGCATAGTTAGGTGTCGAAGGTAATTTTGATAAAAAAAAGTTTTGATCGGTGGAGTAAGGTTCAAGAAAAATAAAACAGTCATGTTACATTTCGAATTCACCGCTATAAGTTTCTAACATCACCAATTACACGCTCTTTTTATAAGAACCAGTAAATTTGGCCGAGGCTCGTTGTTTTTAATATTTTTGGCAATTTGAGCCTCAAATCGTTCTTAATTTGTTCATATTTCTATGTATGGTTTAAATCGAATAAAAACTAAGCTTAAGGTATTGCAACACATGCATGTATTGGGAAAAAGAATTGCTTGGCGGGTGTATTTTTGATCAATTCATCCCTGGCCCGCTGATCTATCACGGGTTCGCTGAGTCATTTTCCCCGAGACGATTTCCAGTGATTATTCCAGGATTAGAAGTTGAGCTATCGAGCCCGAGCCTCAGCTTGTTCTTAAATTGTTTTTAAATTCTGGCCAATCTGAGCCTCGTTGTTTTTATAAAGTTGTTCTTATAAAAACAAAAAGCGTGTATCACGGCATATGACCCGTGGGCGTTATTCGTTTCGCGTTTCACGAGGAAACAACCACGCATCAAATAAACATAAACGACGATATTGACGGTTCTCGAGAAAACTCGCGAATAGACAGTTGTATGTTCTTATATTGATAGCAGGGTTTGCGCTACAAACCTTGTATTTTCACAGCTTTAGTCTTCCTCTGCTTGGTTTGTTCTGATCTTGCAAACTGGTCAGTATACTTATTGTTTTCACACACTCACTACTGGATACATATGTCAAGTGACAGATGGCTGGCAACTGTATCGGAGATCCCCTATTAAACATGCAAACATGATGTCACAGCTGGCTGAATGCGTTAGGGTTGCACCAGTCATTTTAGTAAGTATTAGGAACGAGTTTCCTCAAGGATTATTCAACATTTTGTAGATCTCTTATATTATAATTTTGCCTTTCATATATATATGAACTGTATTAATCGACAAACTGTGAGAAAAAAAGTCTCTAATTATATATAAGGGTTGTGCATGAAATTCATATAGGATCCCTCCTTCCCAAATGAGAATGCCTTAAAAGATTTCGAGTACAGGTGCTTATAAATAATCAAAATACAATCCGTACACGGGAAGACAACACTATTCTTGCTTGTTCTGAAACATTTTGCGATATCCTGGCAGTGCACGCATTGGCTTGTCCACTTGACGATACTGAACTACTTAAAGTTCTTACTTCACTATCAAAAGTGCCGCAAGTAGTGTCCAAGTACGAGCCAATCAGCGATTTTCAACTTAATTGAACATCTTACAAAACAAGCAAGATAAACATCAGACATCGGAAAACCATAATACTTAAAAAAGACCTAATATAATTATCAAGTACATTAAAATACCGCAAGAATCGATATCAAAGCTTTAAATGTATATCCGGCTTAATATTTCATATGCATCAGTTAGTAGTAAATTAAAGATAGCTTCCATCTCCCAGAAAATCCATCCAGATGTATAGTAACTGTAATGGAAACTGCAATTAACGGTAAAGCGATTGATTTTGTCATTGAAACTATTTGGCAAATAAGGTGTATGTTCAAAGTACCTCCGTCGACTTTTGTTTTGAAGGATACAGATCCGAGGCTGTAACGTTGTTGCAAATTACACCTGCCCACTGGTTTGACAAATAAAAAGCGATTTGGGAAATGCTAGATGTCTTACTTAAAATTTTTGTCTTGCTCTGAGTGCAGGCTGTTTTGAAGCAAACATCCTCGAATTATCGAACGATCAATAATGAAACTAGAAAGCAGTTGGTGTTTCGGTTTAAAATTTAAAATCAGCAAAAAATTCGTCGTGTAGTAACAGCAAATTGTCGTACATTCTCTTTTAAAAATTGGGGTTATTTTTTGTTTTCGAAATCGTCACCAGTGTCAGAATTTTCATATTAAAGCTTCTAATTTTTACCTGCTCTTTACATTTTTGGCATTTACAGGGTTTTCGGTTAACTCAAAAGGCGTGAGAAAGGGCTATTACGCTTTTCGCCTTGAAGGATTTAAGTTCCTGGAAAAAGGCGCCATCGAAATTTTTTTAATAATCCCAAGACATGCAGTCAAAAACAACCAAGTTGAACAACTTTGTATGCACTGACCCGATTTCCCAAAGACTCCAGCAGTAACAAAGTCATTTTTTGTGTGGTCTACTTATGGCTCCGAATAACAAGCAAAACTATGGTAAGAAGACCAGAGATTTATGCAACTGTAATTACGATTATATACGTTAAGTAAATTTTCTTTCTTGGATGATTATGTTGAGCGTATCGTTTTTATGAGTCAATCAGTCAAGAATTGATTGGTTTAGTTTGTTGATTGATTTAAGTTTAAATATTTCTCCTCATTCCATTCGTTGCTTGAGGGTTGCGTCGGCCATTTCACCTGCTTCTGATACCCTCCAGCGCAACATAGATTGTTCAGTAACATTTTGGGGAAGTTTAAGCCTTTGTCTTGCAAACTGAAAGTAAAACCACTTCAGTCTTGACTACATTTAGTATACATTTTCCTTAACGATGGAAAAATCACTGCAAATTACAATTTGTGGACTCCTTAAAAGTCATTATGACACACAAAAGTGCGGGGATACAGGTAAGGAACGCTCGTCCGTCTCGAAGAGAGATACGAAGACAACGCATGCATCCGTTTCGGAGTATGAAGTTTATGAACAAGGGAAAATGACTCCAAAAGAAAGAAATTTTGATCTCTTTTTGAACAAATGTTGTGTATTCCGCAATTAAGACTACGAACGCGGTAATACATTTGTTGAAAAATGTCGAAAAATAATCGAACTCTCTCAAGTCATCAACTCTCGCCAAAACCCTAGATCTGCTCCAGGTTGAGAACTTTTGTAGAATTTCTGGTCCAAAAAATCGTACGTACGAAGCAAACCTCCTATTTATACGAGAACAAAGGACCATATGACCAAATGTTTATAAGTATGAAATTAGCGCCTCTCATTTAAAGACGGCTTGTCCACTAAGCGAGAAATCTATTGAAGTTGACCACGCTGTGCATCGTTTTTGGTGTGTACAGCCTTGAAACGTCATTGATTTTGATCACGTGATAAGGTCAACCGATACATACTGCTTGCGCATTCAATACGCCTGCGAATAAACTTTCGATTGTTTCCAGTTTGATTTTGTTCTGTTTGAGTTTAACCACGGGCTGTAGGATAATTGTGGTTTGTAGCCAGCGAAAATTATGTTATTAAAGTAAAATGAAGTTTCTCAAACCTCTGCTGAGTCTTGTTGTTGTTCTGTTTATCTTTTCTTTCTGAAAGTGTTTCGGCTGCAAACGAATTCTTATTGAACTGACTGTTTGGCCGTGCGATGAACTGGGAATTAGAACTGAGCACTAGTCAAATCGATCAGTTCAATATGGCGACTGCAGCAGAATTCGTTTGCAGCCGAAACACTTCAGAAAGAAATTAAGCAGAAGTTTGAGAAACTTTGTATTATTTTAATAATTAATTTAATTGAGTGTTTGCAATACCAATTTAAGACAAAGGATTCGAAAAGATAGGACGGTTACGATTTCCTCAACAAAGATTTTGGCAACTGAGCAAAGGCAGCGTCTGCATCAAAACAAACGGTTCTGGATACAACCAGGACAAACAAATGCCTGGTGGGGCAATTTTGGTGAAAATATTGTGATCTCGGAAGAGTGGAAGGAGAATCTTATGCCAAGTACCAGTAGTTATCGTTTTCGAAAACGATACGGCGTTGTAGTGCGGATGGATTAAAACGATATGAAAACGTTAGTGTGGACGCATAGTAATCACGATAAGTTTTGGTTCAAATGAAAACGAAGGGTTTCGAAAACACATTGGTGTGGACAGAACCTCAAAAGAACCCACGCTATGCCCATTAGGGGGTCCCCGAGACTAATTCAATAGCAATAGTTATATATCTTCTCGTGTAAATTTTAGATATGTAAAAGTTTTAGAAATACTGTCAATTGGTTTCGCACTATTTGTCTATAAAAAATACTTTTTCTCTGATGGTTCCAAATAAACATCTATCTATCTCTAATTGTGCAGCATAAAACTTGGATAAAAGAAGTTATAATCTTGCATGACTTTTTCATCAGTATTAGATCACTTAGCTGACCGTTTTCATTTCCCACACACCTGAATATCCGATACTACTTTGCTCAACAGCTAGTCAATTCGTCTCCACTGATCAACTCGTTACTCACGATTCCTTCCCCTGATGTGAAGAAAGATTTGAACTTTGTTGTAAACACGCTACTTTTAACGAATTTACATAATGGTTAATAGGGATATGAAATTGGAAATTCTTCATTGATTGAAATTACCATTTGACATCGTTAAGTTCCTGCTACGACAATAGTACCTCTTGCTCTAATTTTTTAGGAGAGTCAACATTCTTATCTTTAATTTAATGTAAAATTAAAGTGCCAAACTAGGCATTAGTCGATTCATTTGTGCTAGCATTTTGGTATAATTGGTACAAACGAGCATAACCCGTTTAAAAAAAAGCGCACCTCAAGCATAATTAAAAACCTTTCACACTTTTTGAAGCACCCTAATGACTTTAGCAAGTCAATAACATTCCATTCTTGCTTTTTCAGGCGCCTTTGCTTCACAGAATTAGGACAATTGCAAGCTACAGTTTGTGTGTTGCAAAAGATATTTTACCTGCTCACACCTATTTCAGCACTAGAACTTTTTTCTCTTTCCGTGTATCTTCCACAACCGGACAAATCAAGCTCGATACAAAGGCTTTATTCCTTGTGGAGATGACAGTAACCAACAAAGTTTTTAAAAATGGCATATTTTAAAGAATTGCTTTTTATTTAATCATATACTGAGTTGTTTTGTCGATGTTATACACACGGAATCTTTGTCGTTTCGTGAGCACGTTTTTGGAAACTAGGAAGATAACTTTTGCATAATTTTTACCATAATCCGAAAGATTGGGAGCAGTGCTAAAAGCATTGTTTGTCACTTCTAGGAACACAAGTTGAACAACCCCTCTGCTAAACTGTAAAATATTTAGCCGACAGGTGAGTTTATCCTACCACTGGGGTTAAATTTTCCACAAGTTTCAATGTAAACGGGTTTGATAGGATGAACGCCCCTGCCCGAGTTGGGAAAAAATGGCAGCACGAGCCGCAATTTTTGTTAAACGCAATAAATTTTGCGAATCCTTACCCAATGAAGACGAGCGAGATAATTTTGACCAGTTAGAAAATGCGGAAACAGATGAAGTAAATGTAGAGGGTAATATTCTTCCTTCCTCTCCAGTACCAGAGCCAGAGCTGAACGATCCGGTCGCCGATGACTTCAAAACTGTATTCGGAACTGAGTTTATACCACCTGACGTTTTCCATGTAAAGCGAATGTAAAATGACCCATTTGTATGTAAAACCGAATAAAAAGTTGACTCTCCTGCTAGGTTGATCTTTGTTTTTCTTCCCTTATGTAAACAGGGTCTTAATTAACAGGTAAAAGAAAAAACATATTTCAGTAGAACAAGTCTAGCATAATCTTATTTAGTGTTTGGTGTGAGCTCGGAATATTAAAGAAAACCCACAATAGAATTAAGATGCCTAAAAGAAGGTTTTTTTTCAAAAAAGTGACTGTTTTTGTTGGATGCATTGTCATCCGTCAAGCCACCAGCTGCTTGTCTCTTCTTTCTTGTTCTCGCACCCCCGGTGAGTCTCCCTACAGGCTAATCTGTTGGACAATGGTGTCTTTTTGCTTTATCGATACACTTGTGAACGCCTTTAAACAACAACTGTGGGCAAAACAACCTTACAGTTGCGTAAAAAGATTGTTGATATAGGTTGCTTAAACACTATTATCACAAGATTAAAATTTATTTAATTTTTCAACTTTTCCATCCCGTAAATGTCTTTTGTGATGGGTCCTCCCTTTGCAAACGGCCAGGACTAGAAATCTTTCATTTACTAAAGTAAAACTGAAGAAAGTGGCACTGAACTGAAGAGTCAGTCTGAGCGGCCGGCAGCTGGTCAATCCACTGACTATATTTCTCTGTTATAATTAGATGGGAATTACTCGCAAGACAACTTGTCTCGATCAGCTTCTAGTTAAAGATGTGAAACGTAGAATTATGTTATTGAACGGTTACAGATTTTGTCGTCACTGGACAACTTTGTTGATTCGAATTGAACTATGAAGATACCGAACTGGTATTATCGTGTTTGTTTCAGCATTTCTTGGAAGACAATAGGAAGAGAACAGATATAATTCCTGAAACTAAGCGAAGTGAAACTGAAACAAATTCATACTTTACTTTATTATGCACCTTAAAGTTCCAAAATGAACGTATAATATGCAACGAAAAGAAATATTTCGAAATTGTTATTGTTGAATACATATAACTGTTTAGTGTATTTTCACTAATATTTTTGATATTGTTCAGTTTACGGCACTGGAACAATAAGGACCACAAATGTTTTAATAGATAAGTACTAATGGGTTATCGGTTCTTGCGCCCCCGTATATCTCGAATGAATTAGTTTTGAGGGCAGCTGCACGTAACTCTTAAGTCAAGACATCGAGGCTATAATTAATAAACATTTCGTTGAAGTGTGTGAGTGGTTGTTTACATGCTAAAAAATCTCGACGTTTCCTCAGCATTCAACTACCAGCAGAAAAAATATAGAAACACCTCACTTAGGTTAGAGTTAGACTTGACGCTTTTAACATAATAGATCAAGAAAAGTTTAATATAATTGCTTAAATATAAACATATTTTCTTACCTTCTAATGTTAAAATTTTTGACGTTTTCAATCGACCGCAAATGTGAGTTCTCTCCCTCAGCGGAGCTGGACACTTGCTTCAGTGCAAACTGAAGTCTTTTCCTGTTGCGAAAAATAATTTACTAGCACCTTTACTGACTGATAGGATCCAGATAAATTTAAAATTCTAAACATCTGATTGAGGGCGCTAATGTCGCACACGTCAAGAAAAATGAATGGCTATGCCTTCGTATACTTTGACTGAGCTATATACTAAATACATGTAGTATACCTTGTTTATACTACACCATACCGGATGGGATTTCCTGCCGACACAAAGTCGTTCCGTTGCAGCGCAAACAGGTACAGTTTTTAATGGGACAAAAACCTAATATACAATATTTGACATACCACTTTCGAAAGCGTTGAACCGCACGTTCGAAACGGCAAAAAACGTGTGTTGGGGAAATTGTTCTTTGTGTAAAAGGCAGTTTTTACAACGGTACGAAAACTATCCGGTACAGTGAGACCAGTGTGAGCGAGGCCTATGTTAATTTCTACACTTTCCAGACCGGATCTCGTCGATAATCTTTCAGCTCGTGCTCTAAATGTTTCAAAGACTGAGACTGGAGACTACGCAAAACGCCTGAAGTCACATGCGTTGAAAACTTGAACAACTGTACTCTGTAGTGTTATCATTTGTTTGTAAGGCGTTTTAAGAGTTTTATGTATGATCAACTAAATTGCGTCTTTAAAGTCATGAAGAGGACGAAGCAGCTGCTGCCAGTTAAAGTTATTTTTAGGACGACGAATATTTTTTCTCGGTTTAGTGAACATAATCTAAACGCTTACAAGAGTAACTACGCAGAAAAAAAAAACAATGAGTGCTTGTAATCGCTTAATGCAAGTAAAGAGAAACATCTGACTATTTCTACCTTTCCTCATTTTGTTTTTGAAAAAAGGCGATTTTAATTGCTCGAGGAATGAACATGGCTCAACGTTTTAGCTCTTGTTATTGAGCTTCACTGTTCTTTTTTTCAATTTGTTGATAAGTACATAAGGTGTCGTTTGTTAGCATAAGAAGCGAACAATTGGTAAAGATTTTTTGCCGCATATGCGATCAAATTACCATACGATTTTGAGCGGAGGTTTGTCAAATATTTGTATTGTTCTGCATGCAATAATCAGAACAAAAAGGACTAGAAAATTGCTTCTCAAATTTTTTCATAAAGAAAGGTGGATAACCGCCAAAGCAGCCGCCTTTTTTCCTTCGCAGGCGGCTGCTTTAGAGGCTAGAAGGCGGACAGAAAGCAAATATTTTAAAGTAATTAACGGCGGTTCATTATTCTTTTTGTTTCCTAAGAAACTTGTTTACAAGAACGTTCAGGCAGAGATTTGCCTAAAAATTTAATAAAACGTGCAGGTGGGCTGAACTAATAACATCCTCAGGCTCTGCCAGGTCTTACGTGTTTTTTAAAAAAGAGTTTATGACAAAACACAGGGAAGATGAAACTGAAAGTCGTTGTTAAAGGTTAGTACGAGTTTAATTCATCAAATAGCATCTTTGCTTCGTTTGGAGCTTTTTGTAAAAAGCGAAGACTCTATCCTTGTCTTAAGATCATCTAACACGTAATATGATGCTGCATGCATTGGTGATGAATTCGCCATGCAGTTAGTTTTGAGGGGTTCACATTGGAAGCGATAGTTACAATGGCATTGGTCCTATAGCCTTGAGCTCCTGTTGTTAGTATTTTGGTGGTGTTGCTTTTTTTTATAGTTTTAGTTTTCAGTTTAATACTTTCTTTATTGGCATGATACAACTACATTGTACATTGCTAAAGCTTTCAAAACACTAACAGTTAAGAGAAATACATAAGAGTAAACTAAAAGTAAAATATTATTTTCATACATGGCGTAATGATTCTATTTATTTCCTAGGTCTTATCAGGCGGTGGTAGCTGTCGTCTTTAAGAAGGCATTTTTTAATAAATAAGAACAAAAGACTAAAATGTAATATAAGCTTTATTGGCATGATTTTCCAGTATTGTCAAAGCATTTTTTTTAAAACAAATATTTGAAACAATTTAATTTGACTGGAAAATTGCTTCTTGACTTCTTAACAAGGAAAGGCGAGCAGAAAGCAATTATTTTAAAGTAGGGGTATCTTCTTATCAGGCCTTTTTTTAAAATTGAATTCAAACCAAGCCTTTTTTTAAAACTGAATTCAAACCAATCCTCTCTCCACACACAGAGGCAATCGTTTCTGTCAGCGGTTTTCAACTTTATTCCCAGAAACGCGTCCTTAGAGACACAGACCAGCGACAGAACATCCTGGCTCAAAAGGAACCTAGTAAGCAGTTACACGTATCTCGATCACAAGAAAGGCTTGCCGTTTCCTTGGGAGTACCAATTGTTTGCAAAATAAAGAACCTGGCCTTAAATTTTCGAAGTAACAGGCCTCTGTCATCTATGGCTGTCATAGACTGAAGTAACTATATATGCGCCGCCAGGAGATTAACATTCACGTGATTTTGGCCTTCCTAAAGACACCTGAAAAGTTTCCATTAGTGTTGCTGCAGAACGTAGCTTGTAAAAGGTCAGAAAAATGTATAACAGAACGAGTTTTTAAGCTTGCCTTGTTGTCTTCAATTTTCGCTATAGTCTAACTGTCTGCAAAGCAATTTCGGAAAACTTTGAACAGGAAATGAACTCGAAATAATATCAGTATCTCGAAAGAACTTATGTTTATTTGTATGCACGCTGACATCTTCCCAATACTTAGCTTTCATTCAAACCCTTTTGAACTCTTGGTGGTTTTTACCAAACTTTTCTTACACGGAGAATTATAAATTTGGGAAGGACAAAGAGAAAGTTTCGATTTCGAATTACTTTCCCCGAGTAAACACTTCCTTCTCTTGGTGTAAAACGCGACAATAGTTCAGGTCTTTAAGCTCCCAAGGAACGAATGAAATATTAAGCAACAAAAAAATTCCTTGAATTTAAACCGTCATATTCCTCTTCGGTTTGGCTACACAGCAAAAGGACACAATTACTGTGTTGACAGTAGTTGTGGTAGATACCGCATGCCAGTTTGTTCGTCTATATGCATGTGGAGAAAGGATGAAATCTGGACCCAGCCAGGTCGCGTTTCTCCCCCCTGTTTTAAAACAACGGTGGTTTACTTTGTCAAACTGAAACGTAGAAAAGATGAAAATAAAAGTCACAAGAAAAATTTAGTGTCATGTTTAGATAGCATGTTTCTTTTTCTGGGGACTTCTCTAGAGCCTCTCATCAAAAAGGTCTTAAATTGCAAACGGAAAACATGTTACAAAATATAGGGCTCCTACTGATCCGGTTCATTTGGAAATCGCATGTATCTAAATATTGGAGTTTAAAAACTCGGTAAAGCTGAAATACTCTATTTGTTAAACTCGGAGAGAATGGTAAACTTGTTTCAGT
>JAOBYE010386423.1:1578-14449 GCA_025403585.1 Parazoanthus swiftii
CATAATATCTTTGCGCTTAAATTGGGCTCACCACATTCTTATTTTATTCCAAAAAACCGTATGCAAAACTAAAGAAAGGAACTGACTTACGAACTGGTCGCGATTCAGTATATTCTGGTTTCATTAAATGTTAAATGTTGTGTGAATTTAACAGATAACCCTGTTCATTTTGATACACTTCGCTGTCGTATCATGTTTGTGAGTTTTGACAGATTTATAACTTTGCCCGGGCAATTCTGCGTTGACTGATGAAGTTAATTATCAGCCAAACAACTAAGGATACTCCCAAAGCCGGTCACAATAAAGCCGCATGTATTGAGACAAAATCCTTTTAATACTTTGACTTTTTTGACTTGCCATAGGTGCATTCTAAAGAAGTCAATTGAAATAGAATTGCTTCCTTTGCTATGCAAGATACATATGATGGTAAAAGCGCAGATGACATGGGTAACTAACTAAGGCTAAATCAAAAGAGTTAAAATGTTAAGAGTCCCCACCCGCTTTCTTTTTTGAGGCCGGATCTGCAGAGGAATGTTAAAAGTAACTGATAAGTTATAGAGTAAGTGTGAGACAATCAGAAAGCGAAGAAACTATTGCTACATTCTATCATAAGATATGTCGATCCATTGTCGAAGAGTTGCGCGTTTGTGGCTGTACACGGAGCACGGGCAGCCGCTTTTTGCCTTTTAAAATAGATTGATTATCTTTAAAATAAAGTCGAAATCAGTTTACACAAAGAAAATACTAAAAATGGGACGCTACCTTCCTTTTTTTCCCTGAAAAATCTGATTACTAAACATGGCCTGACAAAAACCTTACGTCATTCGTGGTGAAGTTGAATTAGCCGAACAGTGTACAGATGCGCAAAAGAAGGGCACAAAAAGATGTGTTTACCCTTAGGGGCCAATACAAGATTGCAGCATTGGGGGTTAGAAGAGAATAGAATAGGATAGAAAAGAAAAAGATGGAATGGAATAGGATAGGGTAGGGTAGGAAAGAATAGGATAGGATAGAAAAGGATGGGATAGAATAGAATAATTTATTCAACGTCGGTTACACAAGGAGTGGCGACTCACTCTCCCACGAGCCCGGCCATAAGCCCCTGATAAAAGTGATCGACTTACAATATAAAACTAAAATAACTAGTATATTTGATAACAAAACTATTGATAAAACCTGGGTTGGGTTGAAAAAATAAGTTGAACACCAAAACATATGATTAGCGGCGACGAAGGAAACAAATTGTCAAACCCCACGCGCTCATGTTCGGAGTTGATTACATACAGTTGGTTCAATCGTCTTGTTCATTTGTTTGTTTTTCCAACCATTTAGATTTCACAGACACTGTGATTAACATTACTTTTGAGCAGAATAGCCTTGTCCCAGCAGGAACAAGCAATTTGTACGAGTAATGTTTTACTGGAGGCTGGGGGGAGCCTCCAAAGCAGCCGCCTTATTTTCTTTGCAGCGGGCACCTCGGATTTCCGATTCGCGATTTCCGAGGGGCCCGCTGCGAAGGAAATAAGGCGGCTGCTTTGGAGGCTGGGTAAAGGGAGGAGCGAGGAGGGGGAAGGGAAACGAGACTTTTTGAAAGGGGGAATTACATCCCCACAACTCCCCCCCCGTCATCACACACACACACACACACACACACAGAAAAAGAGAGAGATAAAACACAGTTCCAGTAGACGTTATGGGAAAGTTACACGTGGTATTCACGTGTACCATAAATCACTTCTACGCACGCGCAGTTCAGAATGTCTTGCAAAAGAAAGCCAGCATGTAAAACCTCTAACTCTCGACCCGGTTATTCGAAATGGGCCAATGCTATCCCAGGTTAAAACTTTGAGCATCGTTTTGTTTTATCGCTTCCTTCCAGACTGATTGGACTGACATTTTGGGTTTTGTCACCGAGCCGAATCACGTGTTCATAGATTAAGATAATTTGACATACCTCGCCAAGTTAAAAATTGTATATAATACGGAAATGATCTGTTGTTTAAAAAGTTTCAGGTTCAGAACAAGCGTTTTCGACCACTGGGTCAATAATCAGACTTAGGAGTCATTAGCTTGGATAGATCTTACCGTAAATGTCATAAGTAAAAAGAAAAGAGACAAATATCAGTATGCAAAGCTAAAGATTGGGCTTCGTATTCTGTGAAGAATTAATTGTCTAATTTCCATAGGGACAAAAATTAAGCGCCAATGTCAGCCTTCACAGTTTTGTCATAAACACTATCCAAAATTTTGAACTTCCTTACTCCCAAGAAACCCTTGTTAACACACATTGGCAACTACCGGTTTTGATGATCGTCGCAAAATCAACATTAAAAAGCTAAAACAAAGTTCAGACACTTCATTAAAACTCTCCAATTTTTCCGTCACGGTCACTGCAATTTCTTCGTTATCTGGCAAACAAAGAGTACTTATTCAAGAACAAGACAAAACCAACACCTTCTCAAATTGTGTACAAAGACATGTCTTTCTACATGTATACTGGCAAAACCTCCGGCAACCTACAACTCCGCATCAATGAACACGAAGACACCTCCAAACACTCAGAACCAGCCCGACATCTATCTTCATATCATTGCTCTTTTCTTCTGGCAAGCCTTTACCACAGTTCAGTTCTAATCTTTTCAACGTATCGCCGAAGCACTTCTTATCGGGCAAAAATCTCGGGGTATATACTCCATGGACAAATGCCAAGGATGCACCCTCGTTTAAAATCAGTCCTATTAGTCCTGCTTTATACAGAGGCAATCATTAAATCTTGCAAAGGTTGGAGTTAGGTTATACTATTTTGTTATTAGCATTGATATTGTTATTAGTCTTAGCAGTGTTTGTTAGAGGTTTTAGACGAGGGTGCACCCCTGGCATTCGTCCGTGAGGTATATGCCAATCTCGGTGTAAAAACCCACAACTACCGTCAGATGACCAAGGGCGATAACCACCGCCATGTAATTGATAAGTTGCACTCTGTCATATACTTGACGTCGAACACATTATTGACGTCAGTTCGCCTCCCATAACTGGCATAATTGAAGAAAAGTTTGTAGAGAGTGAAAGTATGCACAGAACGAACCATCACTGCTCATACTGTGAAATCAGGGATCCCTATGACGACGGTCTTGAGGCTCTTTCACTGAAGTAAGCCCAATATCGCCAAACACCTTCTTGTCCTCAATAAACAAGTTCAAGCGTTCTATATGCCCCTTTCTCCTGTGGGAGTTGCATAAAACAATGAACATTGCACAGCATGTACAGCCCCATACCCAACTTTACATAACTAAATTGTTCTTGTGACCCAGTAATCAAAGTAAAGTCAACAACACAACTAATCACTTGAAACTAAGAGTGATTTGGTTCAGTGTGTACAATTGCTTGACGTCACAGTGAAATTGTCAATTGAACCAACTTCCGATTAACCAAGTCCATTAATTGGTAACTCTTGTTTTAAATGTTATTTAAAACAGGTGCATTGAGGTCCAAACTGGTGTTGGATTTCTTATTATCTATTGAAATACGTAAACTATTGTCGTACTGTACGGTACTCTGGTCGTTAAGAAAGGCAAGGTACTTTTGAGAATCAGTTGTATGTGATGTCATAAAACACTATTGACCACTAGACATTATTCTAGTTAACAACGTGTTTTAATTTTACTTAGGTTGAAAACTGTTCAGTTAAGTCAATAGCTTTAGACGCTCACTTGAATTCAACTATACTTGGTCAAAAGAAATAACGTATTGGCCACGTTACGCGCAAAATTTACACCATGTTCAATCAAGACACAGAAACGAAGAACTCGTTGATTAGGAAATCACTTGCAAGAAATCCACCTATTTTAAAAACTTTGCACGAAACTACGGAGGATAAAGCTGATATTAAGAAACGGTTGCGTCCCCAGTCACAAGAAAAGCGCGAGAAAATGCGCCAACTAGCAGCACTTGACTTCAAAAGAGCAATGATTTTTCAACCAAAGATGAGAAAGTGGAACCACTTTTCGACTTCGCAAAAGCAGAAGAGTGCGAGGGGGCGAGAACGCTGCAGAATGATAAATGCCGCCTTTGACGAGCTGAGGAAAACACTGGATGACAACACTATGGGAAAACGGCTGACTCAACTAGATACCCTGCTATTTGCTATAAAATACATAAAATACCTTTCTGCTCTGCTCGAGGAGAAGCAAGATTCAGCGGAACTACCCACGGAGATTAATGGAAATAAACCGTTTGACAAGTGAAGGAAGAAAATCTACTTTGTTGCATTATTACAAAAACAGAAATGTTACACGTGTAAAACAATGCTAAAAAGCGAAAAATGGATTCATCAGCAGAATTGCCAACTTTATAATCAAGTTAAAACCTTCCGCAATTACCACGCGTTTGAAAATAGAGAAGAGATAGTTTGCTACCGATCATGCTCTATATTCATTCACACCAAACCGATTTTTTATTGCAACATCAATCTATTTGTTACGCACAATTTTTTCGCTCCAAACTTAGTTTCCATCAAGCTTCTTAACTAATCAACAGCAATCTATTTTGTGCGGAAATACTAAAGCACTCTTTTTTAAGATCAAAGAAATATGCATTAATCATGAGTTATCACTGCTTGTCATTCAATTTCGTGTACTTTGAACTGCCACTAAATTTTAATTTGCTGTACCTGTGGGAATACTTTTGTCTTCTCAATTATATCAGTTTGTTGTAATAGTACATAGTTTTCATTTTAATTCGTAGTTGGCTTCTTACTCGCATCCTCAGGAGAAACAATAAAAGGACTCGAGAATATAGAAAATAGTACGTGCCATTGCATGGAAGGTTCGAGTTGTCACAGTAAACTGCAAAGTGAAGATAAAAGAGCAGTCGATTTAGTACTGGTGGCACAACAGAAAGACAGCGACTTCGCCTCAAAGCAAAGCTAATTTCGAATCCTCCAGTAAAGTTTTATTTTCTAAACGGCAAAAAAACACAAACAATATCCAAACAAAAACAGAATAGCGTCGCTTTGTTTAAATTACAGCCATGTTTTACACAACAAATGAAAGACCCCCAGACACCGAACCTTTATATCGTTATTTTGGTCAAAGTTGTAATCACACCGTCTGTGGACAGGGACGTTAAAGCTTATCAATATGGTCTAATTTCTCGATGTTCTATCGGGGGACTCGGAAGAACCGAACTCGAAAAGAGTAGGGTTATCCCAGTGTTGGTGTCTGTTAACTGAGGGCGTTACGTAGTATCTCAAACAGAAACCATTGCTGGTTTGCACTCAATCTCCAGAGACACAAAAGACAAAGGACTTGACGGCCACGTTGGTGGACACAACAGAAACTCTATTGTTATTAGTACAAAAATGGCGGCTTTGACGCCACATGCAAATCCACTGACAGCCCCTGAACGACTGGAACAGATATATATTTCAGGTTGCTGTGTGCAGAGCACCTTGAATATGATTGATTGATTGATTGATTTATGTTGATTGACTGATAATTACACTGTCAAAAGCTTTTGACCTTAATTGTGCCTCAACAAAGTAGGTAAACGGAACTATACCAAAACCAACTAATTAAGAAAACGAACATTTTATTCTAGTTCTGCACAAGGGTAATAAAATGAGCTGCAGCTATGTTTGTAAATAGCGCTCCATTGTTTCACATCATGCCATTATAAACACCGTGTTTTTAAAACCTTACAACTAACCTGCAAACAGCAAAAAGCGAACTTAAACCAAAGAAAATTCTTGGTAAAGGTCCAAAGGACGCTCGAATAACACGTTTTGCTCTCAAACAAACAGTTAAACGAAGATCAGACAGCTCAACGGTTTGGTGCAAAATTGCCCTGGTTAACTAAAAATTGTTCAAGAAGCCAGTGTTCCCGCTCAATTAGAGACAAAGTATTACAAATTCAGTTTTGTTTTGTTTCTTCCAGAAAAAACGTCTACAAGGATATAACCTGTCTGCCGCATACAAGAAGGAAGAGTTCAGCTTCCGAGAAGAGTCCATACCCCATACTGATCCAAGGCATTTCATCCTCTGGATACAAATTTTGCTGCTGGGTACTGAACAACCAGGCTTTAGAACTATCAAAGGCAGCCCAAGTTTGGCGGTCGCACTTCGCGATTCCTAAGACTTTGCACGGGAACTCCACAATCGAGTGATTTAAGTGACTTTTTATGAGATCGGGAATACACTCGATGATAGGCCTAATGTTGAATAACTGAATGAGATTGACTTACCTTTGGTTTATTGTGTTCTGTGTAGTTTGGAGCAACTTGTTCCTGGCATCACTTACGTCATAGCAGTATCCTGCAGGCTATAATTTTGAGAAATCGAATGTATTCCCATCCGAACCTGGAGTTTCCATAGAAAGACTTATAAGTCGGGTAACGCGACCGCAAAACACAAACTGTAGCTTGGACTGTCTGTGGTGAAGAAACAATCGCAAGAGCCTGGAAAAGGGTCACACGATCACAGTCTGAACAACAGGTGCATATACCATTCACAGTTTAAAAGTTTGCCGATTTTTAACGTTACCTTTGACTAATTTCAAACAATTTTCACATCCTATACAGTCTAAAATTGGCCAAAACGTAGTTTAGAGAAAAAAAACTTATGTAAGAATAGTGTTTTTTTTTAATGCTTTGGCTTTTACTTTGAATATACAAACTTGATTTGAATCAGAAAACTGTACGCGGTAGTTACTCGAGACAAAAAAGAACCCCCCAGAACACGCACAATTCAGGTATTTGGTAAATCATCTTGACTTCAGACTTGTCAGACCTTCACCAAGCCACAGCTGTTTTTTAACAAAGAGAAGAAAGCCGATGCAAAACTAAGAAAGTGTTTGGGAAAAAGTCTTCATACTTATTATAAAGTAGAGATTGGTTCAACACTAATTTTAAGACTGTTCAACCGGCTTTTATCTGGTATTAGTATCTCAGTCGTTTTTGCTAACCTCCGGAACTTGTGCAATATTACTGCGTCTCAAGGAACCTAGTTTTATCTCGAGGTTTTTTAATCTTTGCACTGATTTTGAACTATGTATCTTCCGTTTTTTTTGTTTGCTGAAGGCCCTGCTATTTCCTTGATCTTTTGAACTTTTCGTTCTTTTTTTCCTGTATTCCTTTATGCCAGTCGCTTCTTGTGTCTTGATTTTCTGTCCTAAAGGAGCAGCTCCGCCTTTGTGTTTGTGATGATAAAATACTTTTTCCTTTCTTACTGATTTAGTTGAAAATGCATGTCTGTCAGTTTGAGTTGGCGTGTACTGTTTTTTGAAATTCTGCTTCTGAAGAGAACTTGTGTTATTATTTTTCATTTTGCTGGTAATCTTGACCTCAGAATCTGTTTTAGCGAATTCTATTGGAATACCAGTTGTTACAAATTGTGGGACTCTCTTTGTGTGATTCGACTTACTCGTACGATCATGTAAACCAAACTTGTTCAAACTGGACGCGGTAGCTGTATTTTTCAAGTTTTTACGGTAGTTCACTTTCTTTCCGCTTCCTTCCTTTAGTTGAAGATTTTTCTCAAATTTTGAATGTTTTTGCATTATAATTCCATTTTTTGCTCTCGTCACCAGCAGTTTATTCTTTGCATTTAATTCAGTACTGTTTAAGACAAACTGCTTTCCTTTACGAGCATTGATATGTAGTAACGCCGGATGCCTGCTATGCGTGCTGGAGTGACGATTGTTGAGTTCAGGTATTTTCTTCTGTTTTTCATTTGTCGCTGGCGCTTTTAATTTAAGCCTACCATTTTCCACCTTTGTCATCTTCGAAACATTATTGTGATCTACCAAACCTTTCTTTGATATTCCATTCCCGTTTAATGTCTTTCTATGAGCAATATTGTTTAACTTGACAACATTGTTCCGGGAGGTTTTATTTTGAATAAGACTTGAATTTCCCACAATTCCGCTATGTTTTTGTATCGCCTTTAACTTTGCGGCTTCAAGATTATCTTGCTCTTTCTCGATACTCTTCAGAGCATTCATGACTGGGTCGTCTGGTACAGAAATTTGTTTAGATAATTGTGGGTAAGGGTTTATCGACAAGTCTTCAGAATAACTGTATTTATCATTAGGAACCCCAAGAATATCACTGGCCATCATATTTTTAATGCCAGTTTCATCGTTCGGAACGCTGTCAATAAACCCTTCAGAATACGGGTTTTCATTGGTTGAATAATCGCTCACTTCGTACGGGTTCTTTGGCAAACTGTAGCTAGTGTACTGACCAAAGGTTTGCACGTTTTCCTCGGGTTTATAACCCAAACCGTTGGATTTATTACCCCAATCTGATAAATGCTCGCTTTTGAATGCCGGCTCAAAGGGGTCTGCACTAACATCAAAACTGGGATGTGGTTTTACTGTAGCCTGAGAATGTCCCTCTTTTCTTAGGGTAAGGCTGTTAAGCTTTTTCACACTTTCATTATTGAAGCTTTTATCCTTCGTTAGCTGTTTTTCTAGTCCGTTCATCACTTGTTGCAATAACGAATCTGCAAATTCATTGTTTCCTTCGTCGGACTCGTTTGAAGTCTGATTGTCTACTAGCTCGTCGACAGCTTTCACCTTGTTGCTCGTTGGTTGGGAAGTATTTTGCAGTTTTTTGTCGTCGTCATTTGAGATCAAAAGGAGCCTAAGGCCCTTGGTTCCTGAATCTGTATCAGAGCCCAGATGCAACACCGACGGTAGAGTTATCTTTTCTGTGCTGTTACTATCAGTTCCTGGCAACTGTGAGCTAAGAACAGTTGCTGAAGGCGCGGGATTCGCAGTTGTGTAAGAAATACCTCCCTCGCTATCTTTTGTGTTTTCAACTGATGCAGTTAATTTACCTTGAAGATCCTCCTGGCCACTGTACGGACTAACGGAGGTACTTTGAGGTCTCACGTTTAAAGCTGCTTCGTATGAAGAATTTATTTTACCCATAGTCACACCAGAACCAATGCTGATTATACGCGGTGATTTTTTCGGAAGAGGATTTCTCGAGATTTTTCCTTCGGTTTTACCGAGGTTCCTGGACTCTCCTTCTCTTTCGTCAAGGGATGACGCTACCAGTGGCGAGCTGTATTCTCCATTTAAAGCTTTGGTAATGCCGTAGCCAGTATTTCCAACAGTCGTGTGTGACTTTTGAAGTGCCACAACAGCAGGCTCACTGCTCCCTTTGAGCTGGGCACTGCTCGGCAGCCGTATCATCAAACGATTCCCTTGAAATCTACTCATTTCTTTCGAAATCGCTTTATCTTGACCATCGTCTTTTTCCTTTGGTCTTAGCTTTGAACTTGGAAGAGCAATGAGCAAGTTTTTGTCACCTGGGTTTCCAGATTTCAACTGCAAATATTTTCTGTCAGGGGAAATTTCTAAGTATTTTGTCACATCCTGTAAAAGGTCATTGGGCAAGTTAATCACTAGACCTTCCGTAATAGTCGGCTTTGCAGGAGTGTGTGGCTTGGGTTTTTTTGTGGGGGAAATTTTAGGAGGAGATAAAGAAGTAGCAGTGAAAGAGGATGTAGGAGATAATTCCGATCTTGTAGAGTTACGGGCAGAAAATTTGGAAGACAAAACTGAATATAGAGATTCCAAACTTTTAGAAGAAGACAACAATTTAGACAAACGAATTGGTAGAAATGTAGAATTAGATAAAGATAATTTAGTAGATGGTAAGGCCTGTGGTGATTTAGATATTGTGGTTGAAGTGATAATCGCCTTGGCGTGAGCGGGGCTTCCTTTATGAGCAGTAGCAGGAGAATTGTATTTGTAGTCGTCCTCGGTTCCTGGCTCTCCTTTCTGGGACATCACTGTCTTGCTTGGTTTATCGGTCGGAATTTCTTCATAATCTGAACTTTTGAGACCTTTCAATTTCTGTGGCTGAAAAGGTAGGCTGTTTAGAGACGTATCGACTCCACCAATTGGCCTCAGTCCACTTATACTTACTGTGGGATTGAGTTTACTCGGTTGCACGGTCACAGAATTTATTCTCTGCGGTACATTAACAGCGTTGACTAATTGGGGGGTATGAGAACTTGTTTTCAGATTCTGCGAGAAACCCTTCTCATGCGCAAAGTCAGGTGCCTTATTGATTCCTTTAATTACATTTTCGATAGTTTTATCTGATAACTGAGGACTTTGGTTAATTTCAGTATTTATTGCACCACCAACCAAGCCACCTTTTAAAGGAAGAACTGTTGTTTGCGGTATCAAAAGTGGAATTCGCTGCGCAGTTCTATTTACAAGAGAATTCTCGTTGTCTCCTTTGTTCTTCCCGCCGACGATTTTAACAAGATTCTCGATAACATTTGCTAAGGCTCCTCTTTCCTTGATACCAGTCTGGTTGGCGAGTCCCCTTAACTGTTGAACAATATTTGCTGTCATGTTACCTTTTGTTTGTTCTGAAGAAACCCTTACAGTAATCTTCTTTGGGGCTGAAATGCCAGGATTTAAAGCTTGGCGTTGAGTGGCTTCTTCTTTATTCGAAGAAGCATTGTTCAGGGTTTGGTTTTTGAAAAGTTTTGACGTTACAGGAAAAGCTTTGGGGGAATTAATAGTCTGCTCAGCCTGGACTGTTGAGGTTGTTTTGGATCCTGCGTTGTTAAGAGTTGGAAGCTTTGTACTCTGTGCCTTTACTTTGTGAGGATCAGCTTCGGCTGCACCGAAAGAGACGTCATAAACATCTCCAAATTTGCGAGCTACGTCCTTTGCTATTTGAGAAAATAAACTTCCATTGCTCTTACTTGTCATCATTTTTTCTTCATTCATCTTTCCTGTTTTCTCCTGTTGATTAATAAATCCGTTAATCAAGTCTTGAAACTTTCGCATCAACTTTACTTTTCTCATTTTGTTTTCTAGGTCTTGAATGTTTGCTCTCGATTTCGGTGAGGCATCGTTGCTATCTCCTGACAGATATGGGACAAATGCATTTACAAGTTTTGGGCTTTGACTGTTGCTATTTTCAGCGGCAATGATAGCGGCATTAACTTGATTTTGAAGAGAACTTAGTTCGTTTCTACTGAACCCACTTGGGTCATTTCTATTGCTGTTGGCACGAAATTGCCCTTGTTTAACTTTCTCATGTCTTTCCTTTTTGTTTCTGTATTTCATTGTTGATGATTTGACTTCTTCACCTTCCAATGCGTCAATTTTTGATGAAACAATATCCAAAGCATTACTGATTTTTTCCAGGACAGCTGCTTTTTGGCCAAGCAGTCTCGCTTTTCCAGTTTTTGACAATAAGTGCGTATTTAGCGATGAAGTATTAGCTCCAAGCGCTTTATCCACGTCCTGCAAAAGAGAAGCCCAGCGTTCGATCTTATTTTCATGCACTTTAGGTTGCATTTCAGGGGTGGCATACGAACTAACTTTCGTTTCATGTTTTGGCAACATCACAACCCTATTAGCGATTAGGCCTTCTTGTGGCTGACTTTGGACAATGCTTGGTGTATTTCGAGTGGATTCACCTCCGTTGGTCCCCGTCTGTTGGTTTTGAATGTTATGTTGACTCAAACTAACTGTACTTTGCTGGGGAAGGTTTGAACTTTGAGTGTTTTTAAGCTGATTGGTGGTGATCAAATTTTCGTGAACCCCAGAGCTGTTGATTGTAGTCCCCGTTGGTTGGTTTTGGCTGTTACGTTGACTCAAACTAAGTGTGCTTTGCTGGGGAAGGTTTGAATTTTGAACTTTTTTAAGCTGACTGGTGGTCATCAAATTTTCGTGAACCTTAGGGTTGTTATTTATGGCGTTCAAAGGTGTCATTTGAGGCAGAGATAGCTGTGACTTGCTCAAATTCTGGTTATGAGTAGTTTCTGAGTTAAACGTGACAGGCGATTGGTTTGCGATATTACTGATACCAGCGTCATTAGCTGAGGGAACATGGTTGACGCTTTTGAAAGCCAGTTTGTTTTGCTGGTAGCTCGCTGAGCCTTGTGCTTGAACAACCCTACCGTTATTTCTAAGTTGCGGCAACGGATTGTTGGAGTAAGAAGAGTTTCGATCTGCAAAGCTTGAAGCAACAGTCGTTGGAGGTGACGGCGTTGCAGTATTTGTGTTCTTGTTAACACCGACTGGATTTTGTGTTTTAATATTTCCATTTTGTTGTATCAGGGGGTAAATTCGAATCGAATTTTGAACAGCAACAGAATCTAAATGCGGACGTTTGTTCAACGGTGGTGTTAAGTTTTCATTGCTCGAATTGTTCCTATGTTCGCCGTCTTGTGGTACAGGCAGCCTTTCGGTAGGAAAATTCTTGAAGTTTACGTTCTTTCCATTATTATCGAGGTAGTCAAACAAAGCTCCTAGTTTCTTTGAAGCATTATCAACCGTTTCTTTATATTGTGGAACCGGTAACGTAACATTGCTGGTGCCGCCTTGCGGTGCTGTGTTAGCTTTGGTAGAAGCTCGTTCGTGCTGTAGATATTGTAACATAATTTTCACTGTATTGCCGGCTTCAGTCCTGGTACTATCTTCCAATGAAGTCTCGTTGTCGGAGTCATCCAAACCTAAAACAACAAAAAATCAAAATTAATTTTCAAAAGTATAATGGTAAGACAAAAGTAATAAAAACGCTGAACCATTTGAGACCCAAACACGCGTACGATGTATAACGTGTTGCTAAATTCTTCTAAACTGTTCTATTGTTTCCTTGTAACTAGGTTGTAAGAATTTTGCTTTTCATCTTAGACAAGTTGCTTTGAACGATCAATTACTTTATTCTCATAACCAATTCTCATAACCAAACAACCTATTTTTGTGGATAATGTAAGGAGAAGATACCTGCTGATAATACTGGCTACGGCTGAAAGGGATAAAGTTCTGTGGTTGCATACCGTAAAATACAGCTTCTAAGCCCTAGGTTATTAGCGTTCGTAAGAAATTT
>JAOBYE010386534.1:0-14449 GCA_025403585.1 Parazoanthus swiftii
TTGTCTCGCCCCAATTTCTCTCTAAAAAAAGATCCGATATCGACTCAGTATATGTATATCAAAATGAACAAACTCGGTAACCATAAGTATGTGGATCTAAAGGTTTCTAGTTACATACGAAAGATTTCAAGATAGAAGCGCAAAATTATAAACCCGCAAAATATCAAAATCGGCAATACTAAACTTCCGTAAAAATTTTTCGCCATGCGGCAGAGATTTGCATGTTTTGATACAAAACCCGAAGCGATTGAGAGGCCTATCGTACCATCGTTACGTCTTTCACGTCGTCTTTTACTTAACCACAACACTTCTTTGTTATCTTTTTGAGTCAGAGTGTAACTGTGTTTATTTCAGCAGATAATAAAATTTCAGTTGACTTTTTAATTTGCCAATTATCACGATCACAAACACAGCGCAAATGTTTTAGTTGAATTTTGAGATTTAGCAACTTTATGATCAAGAATGATAAACATGTCAGTTTATTATGCAGTTAATCAGTGGTGCAGTAATTTTTATTTGTGGCGAAAAGGAATTTTGCACGTGCTCTTTTGATTTGGGGCTCTAGGGGGCGTTATTCAGCGCGCTTTGATGTGTACACAAAAATGGACAAGGAATTAGAAACAGGCAAAGCGGCAGTGACGGTGCTTAAAGCAGAAACTCAATCACCTGACACTAGAATAAAATGACTGAACTTGCCTATAGTTGAATTGTTACGGTAATAAAGAAATTTCATATTTTCCAGTACCTCCTCGCTTTTTGGTTTTGCCAACGAGTTTTGAGGCTCCGAGCGGCAGCTCTCATCTTGTTAGATGCAAGGCGGCTGGGGATCCTATCCCGTCCGTCGGCTGGCAAAGGGAAGGCAAACCCGTCCGGTCTGGCTTTAAGGTCTACCCCAACGGCAGTCTGCTGATGAAGTTGATCCAGAAGAAGGACGAAGGAAACTACACTTGTTCGGCATTTAACGAAGCAAGTAGAGTCTCCGTCACCATAACGGTGACTGTCCATGGTAGGTAGGTTGGTTGTTAGGGGAGTGGGCCTGCTAATGTGATTGGCAGAAGGAGGGGTAGTATGTTGAGCTGTTGGCTGCTGAGGGGTGGGGTAGGTACTGTGGCGGTAGGGGAGGGGCGGGGTTGGTATTGTGGTGGCAGAGGAATCAAGGGAGGGACCAGAGACAGGGTTGAGTTAATGGCTGCTAAGCACTGGGGTTGTAAGGTGGCGCTAGAATAGAAGGTTAGTGTGTTAGGATTTGACAGTTGAGATCTAATAAGGTGGTGAACGGAGCGAGGGAGAGCGAAGGGGTTGAAACTGATTTTAATATTTTGAAGGTTTATAGGTTCTCGGATGATTTGGAGGAATTTTAGTACAATCAGAAAGTCAGGGCCTAAAGGAAGCTGAGTTTCAAAACACACACATTTTAGAACAGGCATTTGCTTCATCCCTAAATGCTGCCTGCCCTTTCAAGCGTGTACATGCGTGTACACTTTGTTCTGTATGGTTTTCTTTCAGTTTTGTGTCGTCAGATCAGATGGTGTTACAGCCAATTTGATTGATTTAATCGGCAAGTTATTTGTCCGAAAAAAGACCTCACTCTTATTAGGTTATTCCAGTGAACAATTTTTATTATTTCTTCGGCGCTTGAACTGTTTAGAGTGTTTGGAAGGTGGCTTTTAAATAAGGCAGGAAATGTCTTATCTTTACAAGTGACAACGTATTCCTATATTTCAGTTTTCAATAAATGTTTCCGGTTTTTATGGAGATCTTTCTCGAGATTCTTTTTAATCATTCACTTTCTATGTTGCGGAGTCAGAGGTATTACCAAAATCTTTAAAAGATGCTCCATGCTCGTTAACTTGAAATATCTATATCACTGGAAAATCAGCACCATGTCGTATTTGGTTGGCTTCTTTCGTGTTCTGCTTTTGTGAAACATTTGATATCATAATATAAAGCCAGTCCTCGTGTGCGAGAACAAAAGGTGGTCGAACCCTTTATTGACCTTTTTGTTCCGGTTGCCAAGATAGCAGAGAAACTCAGAAGGACGCGGTGAATTCAGCTGTAGGAGGGACAATATAGAACTTACTCGCTAATCAATATCGATGTTCTCTGGCGCTTAATTCGCTCTTACTTTAGAGTTAAGAAGTCTGCTCGTCTGTCAACAGCTATTACCATAAATTAATTTTGTATTAGAAAAACAAAGCTCTTCATCCATCCGTGAACCTCGTTCAAACCGCGTTGTCTCGCGAATTCGAAAAGAGCTATTGTGCTCGATGTACGCTTGCTGTCGACGAAAGACAAAACAGAAGAATATTAAAATTGTATTGTGCGAGAGGTTTTCCCACGACCAGACTAGCCGCTCAGTTTGGACAAACCACAGGAACAAGTTTGGAACCACTAGCTTCAGACAGTTGTTTACAGCATGTTGGTTTATCTTGTTACAGTTTTCCTGTTTGTTTCGTCTTCAGTCGCTTGCCGGCTTGATCTACCAGCGAACAGTACTCGGACACCAGACAAACAGTTTTTCTTCCCTGGAGAAAGCGTCCTGGTTGGCTGCAGGGAAGGCTTCGAAACGCAGAGCGACGGGAACCTTACCTGTCAAAGAAACGGAGACGACGCAGAGTGGAACAAACCGATGCCAAAATGTAAAGGTAAGTTATCAGTCGTGCAAACAAAATTTGCTATGCTGTATCAATAATGTTGTAGTCCGTTTTTTGTTTAGTCACAACAGCAGTTCTTAAATTGATCAGCGTTTGTAAACAATGTCAAAGGCCTTTTGCCCAGCACTTTCAACCGAGTTTATCAACTTTTACAACTAGTTAAACTTTCTTCAGTTACGTCCGATCTCTGTTTCAAGATAAAACTTATTGCAGGACAATAAAGAAGTATCCAGTTTGTTCTTTCTGGGTACAGAATCTTGGTAAGGTCAGTTCGGTTCGTTGGAGACGACCAAATGCCTAGTTATAAATATTCATTTTTAATGGCCAAGGTGCCTCTCTTTATGAATATCGTCTCTTCGCTGCTCTTTTCCTTGTTTTTACTGCAATTGACACTTGTCGTACTAAAATAACTATAATATCTACATATGTAGTTGGTGTTTGATCTCAGTACCACAATAATAGCTGGTAAGGCGTTAGTGGCCTATATCAGCAAAAGTAACTTCTACCTAGATCTATGGAAATTAAGTTGAGTGAATAATAGCGAACGTGTGAATTTTCATACCATAGAATTCCTGTTTACTCAAATATTATTCATTTCACGAAGTCTCAGCTCAGAACATTTAAAACCACTTCCTTACATGAGTGACGTAGAGTTCAAAATAATTCTAGGACCGACGCTGGTGTTATCAAACTGGTAGATGTCGTTAACATTGACATAAAAACAAAATAATGGGAAATATTGTTCGTTTCTAAATGTAAACAAAAGGTTTATTTTTCTGTCTTTATTCAAGTATTTACTTTAACTTGCTTTATATTTTAATATATAACATGACCCTGTACTTGTTTTTTGCTTAGATTATTTATCAAAAAGCAAGTAGTACTTCTATAGAACTAAATGCATTGTTTGAACGCTTTGTTTTATGAGATCAAAATTCAGTCCAGTTTCACAACGGAGTAAAAAAAATAAACAATGAAAGGAAAACACAATTTTATAACATATTATAATGTTTATTTATACATCGTGTGACGAGTTTGCCTGACCTGGAATAATTACAAACGCGAAAGGTTAAATCTCAAGTTGGTTTTCCATTCTGACACATCAAAAGAACGTGACGTGAAGGAACCTGAAAAATATTCATCTGAATCAGTGAGTGAGTGTGAGGGACACGTTTTTATCTTTATTAAATAAACCTGCTTTAAGTTAGTATTGCTGTTAGTTAATTTTACCAGGGATTTGCCTTATTCTCAGACCTGAAGCAAGAATGTGTTAGAATGGTGTATGTATGGTTTTGACTATGAAATATTTTGATATTGAATGAAGTGAGCTTAATAACATGGATTACTGGTCGTAAATGCCCTCTTCTTGACACTGCGTGCAGATTAGATCGATTTTAAATATATCCATTTTAATCTAATTAATCATTGTCATAATCTTCCGACCCAACCAAGACAATAACTTCTCAGTTTTAACATTTAAATTAACGTAAATGCCAGGATAAAAGACTAAGTAGTTTGTCGTAGCCCTCAGCCTCCAATAAACTACGCTTTCCTCAGTATTGTTCATTCAGTTCTCCGGTCTTAGAAGGAGGAAACGTAAACTCCAAGCCTCCGGCTCCAGCCTTAATAAACCGCCCTTCTATTTAAAAATATTTTACTATACAGCAACAATTTTCTAAGAGGATAATATGGCGGTTGTTGGTAAGTGACGGAACACAACACCCGGATTACACTACTCTTTTCTAGAAGAGCACGGGTTCTTTTAACTCCCCCGCAAGAAAAACGTGGAAAGACCAGGTCAACGACTGAATGTCCCTGTCAACGGTGAATGATAATAAAGCCAAACTCCTAGCAATTTTTTGAATAATCTGAATATTGTGCTTTTTATATCGAGACTATCTTTCTAAATAGCTGTAATACAACAACAACATCAACAACAACAACAAATACCACATTGTATTTGTCACCGCGTGTTAAATTTATAAGACAGGAATATGAGCACTAAGTCTATTTATATACAAACGTATATACCAAAGCAATCTAAAATATGGCTAATTATGTCTGGTGATGTGTATGCTGGATCAGAAAATACAATGAATCGGTTAAAAAATAGAAACATATACAAAATTAAACTAAAACAACGGAGAAACATGCATGTGCTAAAACATGTTCTGAAGACAGAGGTCTTAATGCTGTTCGATGTTTTTTGAATCGAAGAACGTTAAATTTTACATGACTGAAGGCGTATAGAACCTTCCAGATATCGTCCACAGACCTGTGTGTCAGTAGTGTTCCTTCCTGTTATATAGGTGTATGCTCCAAAGGCTGACAGTCCTCAACCATAATCGAAACCTCAGTTATCATAACTTTTTCTCTCATTGTTGGGTTACTCTTACAGCATCTTTCACACTCTGAGATAAACATAAACATTATTAATCTATGCCTTTGGAGACTAAATATAAATAACAAAATAATTGAGAAATTGAGAATTAACCAGTGTTCTTTTGTCTTTTCCTCTGTACGAAATTCTTATGCTTATGTTCATTTTATGTTTTTGTTTTTGTTTATCTTTTGTTGTTTGTATTTGCGTCTATGTTCATGTTTATTTTCATGTTCATTTTCATGTTTATTTTCATGTTCATTTTCATTTTCATTTTCATGTTCATGTTTATTTTTATTTTTATGTTTATGTTCAATTTCACTTTCATTTTCATGCGTGTTTATGGTGATGTACGTGTTCGTGTTGATGTACGTGTTCGTGCTGATGTTCGTGTTCATTCTCGTTTTCATGTTCGCGTTCGTGTTTATGCTGATCTCTCACGTGTGAACCGGACGTTAACGAACATTTTCCTTGCGTTATAGACATTGACGAGTGTCTTCTTATCAAGCAAGCTCCTTTAGCGAGCAACCGCAGTCACGGAGGATCTCCCAGCTGCCACGAGGACGCCACGTGTCACAACACTATTGGCTCCTATTACTGCCGCTGTAAAGAGAGATACGCTGGCGACGGCAAGAACTGTAGTCGTGAGTGCATTCTATAGCTTTTTCCCAAATTGATCTTATCTTAACAGCAACAAAGACAATAGCAGTGGCGTTGACAGCAACAACAATAGCAGTAGCGGTAATGATTAGTTGACAACGATAATGATATTGATAATAATACATGTAGCAATAATTTAAACATTCATATAAACAACAAAATCTTAATATCATTACTGAATGATGATGATGCTATTAAGAGAATTTATTTCTTGTTAATGAGAATGGCTGTGGTAGCTTCGAAACACTTGTATCTAACTATTAATTAGTTAATTGATTAATTAGGTGCGTAACTCTTTACTTCGTGTGAACGATTGAATTTATCTCTGCCAAAGATACAACCGAAAACAACTTCGCGCTAGGACGTCCAATAGCAAAGACAATGCATATAACCTCTCCAAGTTCTAGAAAGCACTTCAAGAAACGATAATGATAACAATTTGCGTCTTTCAACTGGCCGTTGCTTCTAATTAATTACAGGCAACACTCGCAGGCATTGACATCCTTCCGCCATTTACGAAGCTTAGAACTAAGTAGACCTGTGCACTGAGAGAACGTTACATATATTTGAATGATGTTGCTATGGTGACAGAAGTTTCAAACCAGATTGGCCACCATGTTGTATTAATCCATTTTACAACTAATGTACCAAACAACAAATATCTTGTCCTTTTGATTCACTAAACATTAAAAGCAAAACATAAATCGTTTTTTTCCCAATTTGCGCCATTCTGATCATGACTCATCCTAATTCTTCCATTCTTTATCGTTATGTGCCATCCCAACTTTTTGATTTTTAGGTGGACTGTGCGTTCTCTCTGTTATTTTCTGAGGCAAATACAAACCTTAATCAGTATTATATATCATTTTCAGGCGCCTGTAGTGATCCCCCAATTATACCAAATGGCAAATGGCAGTCTAGCATGAAGTACTTCGTCATTGGTTCTACGGCCTACCTCAAGTGTGATAAAGGGTTCCAACTGCGTGATGTCACAGAAAATAAGCTGCGATGTAAAGTGAACTCCGTGTGGAGTAACAAATCACTTTCGTGTGTAGGTAAGTAAATTATTCTTCCTTTCATGTCAAATAAAAAATACCTTTGGTTTGATCGGACCAAAATCAGGAAAGGTATAGAACAGTACAAACTAATTTTCTTAGCAGTTCTGTTTGTTGATTTAAAAACTGGCTTGAAATTCGAGCTCTATATTTAGGAAAACCAAGAATTCTCTCAAATTAGGTCTAAGAGTTAGACAGGCGAACGTTTATGCATGTCTTGAGCCAATAGTACTAAGGACCTTTGCAAAGGCAAAGCTTTTAGGACAAATCAGAAGTTACCTATCGTATGAAAAGCCAAAGGTTTATGACATACATGGGCCCATCGAAATGGCGGTGCTTAATTGCCCTTGCCCGAGATCACACGGTTCTGGGGGGCCGACTATTTGATTTTGAAAGGGGTGGGGGGGGGGGCGGGGGTATAAGGAAGGAAGAAAGATATGTGCGTAACCCTCGACTGTCAGTATTTTTTACTTTTTACTCTGGTTTTTCCATCGTGCTAAGCATTTTTGCTGTCTGGATCGATCCTGCAATCCCATTTACAAACTCATCCACTAACTCCCACCCTTCCTCCTAACAATATTAAATGGTCCATTCCTAAGTGCATTTAACAAAAGTTCTTTGCCGACTCTTTCCACCAGACGTGGACGAGTGTACTGCCGATGTTAAACCGTGTCACTCGAATGCTATATGCAGAAACACCGTGGGCTCATTCGAGTGCAGCTGTGTCAAGGGATACGAAGGAGATGGATATAAACACTGTCAAGGTGAGTGTCTTTTAGTTACAGTACCATTAAGAGTTTTAACACTCGGGTTGACAGTTTCCAGCAATACTTTTAACTATAAAGTGAGGTGACTTTTACCATGGGTTAGATCATAAGTCTAAGAATAAGATTCTTCTAACCTAAGTAAGCAGAAGGTGCTTCAATATGTTTCCAACAAATTCTTTGAAAACTCAGTGATGTAAATCTGAAATGGCAGTCACTAACGTCAAGAGCCTAAGATTTCAGGGGGTAACATTTCATCCATGGTTTTGTGCAATGGAAACTGCGGTATTGCTTTGTTTTTATGTTAGACCACCTTCCCGAAAGCCATTGTTCAATTTATTGTAATGTGTATATGATGAATACAATGGCAGTTAAATGTTAAGGGTTGTAATTGTTAGTCTTTGCACCAGCAATTTAGACAGAATTTCTTGCGTTGTTGCGTGGTTGCAATGTGTTGATTTATGAATCCACTGCTGCTTCCACTCTTGGTTTCAAAACACATGTGTCCTTATCAACTTCACCAACTTCTAGTGGAGAAAAACCGATATGTTAGAGGACCCAACGGCAAAACTGAGTGGAAATACTCAAGACGAATGGATACTCTCGATGAAAAGGTAAATCAGTTTAACAAGATTGACCCTATTCATAAATGGCGGCTACTTTAAAATTATTTTTTTGTGTTTTTAAAGTTAGCCTGACTAGCCTCGTTCAGATTAATATATTCTTTTGACTTTTTGGTTTAAGAAAGAGGCTAGTCAGGCTAATTTACAACAATAATAAGAATTTATGAATAGGGTCTTATTAATAGGGTCTTAAGCTAGCCTTCCACCACCATTATGCGAACTGGCTGTTGCATCATAGCTTTTACGTCATCACAACGCCTTGACCAACGTATCATATATGATTGATAGATCTTTGCAAAGAGTTGCTAGTCAAGTGCCAAACCACACGAGAATGTTTAGTTGTTTTTTACCTAGATGTTATCAAGCTCGATTGTTTAGTTAATTGTGTGGTAAGACAAAACTCTGCGTTTAAAAAGTCTAAAAAATTTGGCTTCGGTGTAGTATTCTTTCGCACATGCATTTTACAGAAGCTAACGCGTATCAAAGTGTCCTGCTATAAATTGCAATTTTACATTCTTAGAAAGTTTAGCTAAACTGTGGCCAATTGAAAGACAGGTAAAGTCTGCCTGTTTAAATTTGCGACTTTCGCTAAAAATAAAACTCGTGGAGGTAAAAGTGTTACTTTTGTCATTAGTTATTCAACAGGGTAAATGAACGCAGAAAACGAAGTGAAGAGAAACACACGGGCACATTTCTCATTAAGTTAAATTAGAATGAAATTCTATTATGGTTTCAATTTGTTACGATATTCTAATATCGCTGTCATTTAAACTATAAGCTCAAGCAGCTATCTGCAGACAACGTGACTTCTGAGGAGGTACTAGATCTGCTCAGCAACATGACGTCACCAAGGGAAGGAACACTGGTGGCTGGAGACTTGATGCTGTCGGTCAGCGGCATGACGCAAGTGTTGGACAAACAGAACAAATCTGTGGATGGAGAAGCGAAGAAAAATAACTTAAAAGTACGTTTCTTTTCTCTAGTGTTTCGGTATTACTCATTTCTTAACCCTTTCAGCCCGAAACACGAAATATGGCGTATTGCTGAATTCTCCTCAACTGTCTCTATAGTTTTTTTGTAAACAAGTTGGGAAAATTTTGTTTTTCATCTTAGATAAATTGCTGTGTATGATTAATTGCTTTATTCTCATTACCAAAGTGAAACAACTTATTTTGTGTGGATAATTTAAGGAGAAGTTACATACTGATAAACTGGCTGGGGCCGAAAGGTCGGTTTATTGTATTTGAGACGTTATACTAAAGTTTACAAATTCATAAATCTCATTACCAGCGTAGGGAAGGTAAGCGCAGCAGCTAAGATCGATGACTGTCAACCAGGTTTAATATCTCGACCACGCCATCGTGGACTGGGACGTTAAGCCGTTAGTCATTCTAGTCTGTCGACGTTCTCAAAAAATTGGACAACCCCAGTGTTGTGGTCTGTTCACTGGGAGCACAACTTAATATGAGACAGATATCACTTTGAACTGCTAGTAGCGGACTCCTACCGTTCGCCCATTACTTGTTGTAAATAAGCCCCGTGTGGTCGGGAGCACCTTAAATGTATGTTAGTATGTATCTATACCAGCTGAAACCTTTGGTGTGATCTCCCAGACATTTGTCGACATCTCAAGTAATCTGCTGGATAGCAGAAACAAAGATGGGTGGAACAAAATACAAAAGGTGCGTGCGTTAATTACATTTTTACCAACCTAACGTAACATACTTTGAACTTTACTTGCGTAACACCCTGTTTCTTATGCCCCATTCTTGAGTCCGTCTCCTTTACCCTTTACTTTCTAAATTATCTTTGTTGGATTATATTATAGTAGGGTCTTTTTGACCAGATGAAAGCAAAAACAAGAGAATAGTCCAGTTTTTTATTTGTGTTTTCCGCTGATTATAATGACTGCGTGCTCGTTTTTATAGCATTAGCCTCGACTTGACGTTAAAATGTGAATATGAGCCATTTACAACTCTGTGTATTGTTAGAGGCTAGGACCTTTAATCGTTCTCGGTATTTATGTATATTCAACACTAAGTCGATGCTTACGCTGTAGAAATGAGTCTGGTCATAGAATTAGCGGCAGCTGGGAATACGAAACTCGACTATTCAATGTTTATGATTATATTTTCGTAACAAAGCGTAAACAAAGCGCAATGGATGCTGGTTATTCGATTTGATCTTGCCCTTTAAATTATTTGCTTTCAGAGCTCCTTTTCAGAACTGTTATGGATCAGTTATTGGTCAGCATGGAAGTTTTTTTGCTTGAACTAATTTCTTTTGTTCCTATTAATTGGCAAAACATTCCGACAACGTAGTTTTTTCTCACGGCTTGTCTTATCTTGGACTTCGCATTCGGTTGCTGTTCTGCTATTAACAATTGCAACGACAGTTTTTGACCGTTAGATTGTTTTCTGTTTCCTGCGTGTTTAGGAGGCTAAAGGTGTGACGGAGATCATGAAACTGCTGGACAAGTTCGCCAAACAAGTTGCCAAAGAGATATCTCCGAATGACAACGGAACTTTGGAAATCGTTTCTGAAAATCTTGGTGAGTGCATGACGTAACAGTGAATAGAAATGTTGTGCGTTTTTTTCAGAAAGATAAATTTACTTAATAACAAGGATGGTATAATAATTATAACGGCAAAGACTTAATACAACTATTTCTTGGAGTGGCTGTTCATCTACAAATATAAAAGAAAAAATATCCTTAAAATTGTCTTTTGAAAGTTGGGGTATCATTTCCCCGGACCCCCTGCTCCCCGGCCCTGTCCCTAAAATATTATTTCAGGAGACGAAAAAGAACCAACGCACTTGTCGAAAAGAGTAGACTGAAGGGTATCTCTTATGGATACAAATGTGTTACCCTCAATAAACAAATAAAGTAGGTTTACTTCACTATATTTTAGCCTAGCTCTGCGGAATTGGTCCTCTATAAATATGAATGTAGATATTGTCATCATCATTTTCGTTATTTCTATTATTTTCACTATTGTTGTTATTATTTTAAAAACTTAACTTGCAGTGGTAAAAGTGTTGGTGGCAAAAGCCCAAGAACTTCCTGATGGAGTCAGTTTTCCCGACGAGCCCGCTGCTGACAAGAGTCGCGAGAAAGACGCCCAGATTTTCGTTCCTCGTGAAATCTTCTTGGATTTCGAAAAGAAAGGTGAGGCAGATAACATGAAGAGTTTTTTTAAGTTTTGCAGTTGCTCAGTATTTCAGCTCAATAATTCTTTGCATTGTTTACTTATGTTGTTATTTATAAATTTTAGGAGTCGGCAAACCAATCGAAGTTATTGGAATAGTTTACAACGACCTCGGTGAGCTGATGCCTAACCGTGCACAAGGAGTCGAGGAGTAAGTTTGACAAATGATATATAGTTTTGCATTGTTAGAAGCACACACACACACCTCAGATATAGAACTAACAGTGATTTTTTCCCTTCCAAAATCCACAGCTTCGAAGTCAGTACTAAAATCGTCTCCATGAGCCTGGAGCCGCCTCCCATTATGACAGATGGAAAGACGGCTGCTCCGGTGAAAATTACTCTCAGAGGAAAGGTAAGAAACAACCAACCTTCTTGACTACAAATTTCTCAAAAATTGTTTATAATTTGGACGTGCTGACCCAAGTCATTTTGTCCTACCGCAGCCAATCAAGAAAGAGGGTGTGGCCAGTTGTGTTTACTGGGACTTCAACAAGTGAGTTCTTTGCTTATTGTTTTGAGATAAAAAAAAGGGCACTGAAACCAAAGACAAAGTGAGGGGTATTTTTTCGAAACGGAACTCATCAAAATATCTTCACTGCAAACCAAATGTAACATTATTGATTGAATTAGGTTCCATACCGTAGATCTTAGGTATAATTCGCAGTTTCTAGCATGTATATATGTGTTTGTGTATATAACTTTATATATTTGTGTATGGATATGTATGTTTGTTTGTTTGTATGTGTATGTGTATGTATGTATGTATGTATATGTATGTATGCATGTATGTATGGATGGATGGATGGATGTATGTATGGATGGATGGATGGATAAATGGATGCGTTTGTGTGTATGTATCCAATCTCGTTACACTCGAGATAAGCGACTGACTGTGTATTTCTGTTAGAAACGCTGGCCTTGGAGGCAGCTGGTCTTCAGAAGGTTGTCGTCTTACTTCCAACACTCACGAAAACGGAACTGTGTGCGAATGCGACCATTTAACCAGCTTCTCTTCGATAGCAGTCTATGATAAGGTAATAACTAATTGTTTCTATCCAGTGGAATAACGAAACTTACACATTTTCCCAAGATTAGGTTTCTTTATATATATTTTAGTTAGTTTACCTTTTCATTTATGGTCTAAAGTTTCTCTTCAAGAGCAGTTCATGACACGGCTACTACTAGTACTACTTTTTTGAGACATCAAACGAAATCACATGAACTTCGGTCCACCTGGTAGAGCGATGTTCGTTTGACCTTGAACTGAATAAAAACATTCTCAAGCAAAACGTGAACAGAGCTTGAACGACGTTTATTGACTGTGCGAACTAAACATTAGCAAGCGCAGGAGCGCGCACAACTATTATCCTAGGGAACTTCGGGTTGGCTCGACGAACTGAGCGCGTGCAAGCACGAAGAATTGCGCCATCATTTCTGTATAGCTTTTCTTTCATTGGACAAACAAACAGAGAGATAGAAATCCACGACAGAGTTTGTGTTCGTATCTTTCCTGCCATTGGTTGACGAAACAAAAAGCGAAGAATTTGCGAACGTGTTTATCAAGGTCAAACGAAAGTCACTCTATTATTATTTCTCTTAATTATTGGCAAACCTCTTACTGGAAAAAGCTAAAGTTGAACATCTTTAGCAGTCTGTCGCAAGGGGTGCGTATTGAGTAACATTTGAAAGCTCACTTCTTTTCTTTGGTAGTTTTCTTTATAGCATGTGTTTGAGTTTTTCAAATCTTCTCTTACTGGCAAAACCCTTACTGGAAAAAGTTGCTCTCCTACGCTCATCAGTAACAGTCTGACAACGTCTGCGTACTAAGTAATATATTTTCCTTTAATTGGTTTCTATATAGTATGTGTTTGAGCTATTTTGACTCTTCTTTTACTATAGTAAAACTTTGCTTCTTCGCAGGAGTTAAAGTTTACCATCGTCATCTACGTGGGCTGCGGTATTCTTCTCTTTGCTGCGCTTATTGCTTTCCTAAAACACGCCTGCGTATTGTGGTAAGTCTATATACCATCTATATCGTACTGATATGATGATTGCTTGCAACAAGAATATGCTGTTAAGGTCGCAGAATTACTCAATGACAGAGAGGGCGAGGAGGAAGGAAGACAGCGTGGCCGAGCGGTTTAAAGCGCTGACTCGTAACCCGGAGGTCTCGAGTTCGAAACCTGTGCCCGCCGGTCACGCTGGTGTATATAGCCTGCTGGGCCCAGTTGTTCCAAGCCCGATTAGCGCTAATCCTGGGTTAACTCTATAGAGTTAACCCAGGATTAGTACTAACCGGGCTTTGAACAACTGGGCCCTGGCCAGCCTTCCTGCCAGTTGGGGCTTTTAACCCTTATGATTTGTTGTGTGTATCATGGCACTGAAAAGCCCCTGGCGGGAAGCTGCCATTAGAACGTATTTGTATTGTATTTGTAGTAGGGGACTTGGAAACTGGAGAGAAAAGCTAACGAGTTTAGAACTAAATTTATATTAGCAAAATTCTAAGTACCTTACGAGCAACGATTTCTCGTGTCTCGTTCTTCGTGGTGATATGAGAGATCTCGGCTCGTAATGTAAATCATTACTTAAGTTTATTATATATGTTATTTAACAATTTAGTGTAGCTATGTGCTTTTTTCTTGCAGTAAACGCAAGTCAGAGCGCGCCATCATACACTTAAACTTGTGTTTCACCATCGCGGCTGGAATAGGGATTTTCCTGGGTGCACTACTGCTGACACAGATCAAGGTATGACGCTGGTTACGAAATATGGTTTTTTTTTCGTGTAATGGTAGATCCATGAATAGCAATTATGACGAGGACTTTCTCAGTATTAGTTTTTCCCAAGCAAAACTTAAAGAAACATCTCATAAAATGCAACTTGATAAAGTTGTTAACGCAGCTGATGTGACAATCAACGAATTTGTTGCAAATTTAAACAGTCCTCAGGATCCTCGATGAACCTGGTGCAAAATGTATTAAACCTAATGTCAAAATAAAAAAAAAACAGAAACAAAAAAGCTTTTGAAATAGACTTATCTCACGCAGCAGCCATGTGGAACAAATCCTTTGTTATTGCCCTCCAAGCCTCGACACCGTGACGA